>OVBE01005172.1:0-22244 GCA_900406425.1 Iberis pinnata | reverse complement strand
GATGTAAGTCTCCTCAATACCTTTTATAGAGGAATTGAACAGAAATACCAGCTGTCCTTAGATACAGCAAGCGATAGAGACTTTATGCAGAAACTTGTTCCAGATGCTTATCGTCTAATAGAAATCTAGCAGCTAGCAATAGCAAACATTACCCCGAGTTTGATCGCCAAACAAAGGTTCTTGTATTGGCTGCTAACTTAGATCTCTCAGAGCTGAAAGGAGAATTCTCAGAGATGAAAGGACTCACTCAGCTTCTAAAGAATCAAAATCAGAAACAAGTCAATGCTGTAGACGATTCTGAAGTCGATTGCTTTGCAGTTCAAGAGAAAAATATTGTGGGAGTTGATAAGGAAGTGAGTTACATCATTGGTCAAGGTCAAAGGGTGTAAAACCAAGGGTATAATCATGGATTTAACAAGACTCATCCCAATCTATCTTGGAGAAGTACTTATGTTGAAAACCCTCAGACTCACCGCAACAAAAGACCTTTGTGCAGAGTTCCAATTCAGGCGGTTTTCAGCAAACCTCTCAGCCTGTATTTCAACAAACTCAACCTCAATAAAGTAGTTCAGTAGAGATGATGTTTAAGAAACTTCTGGAAGGAAAACAACATTTCCAAACAGTAATCCCAGGAGAATTGAAAGAGCTGAATCAAAATTTTAAAGCGCTATCAACACATGTGAAGCATTTGGATGTACAAGTTGCTCAGACCTCTGAAGTTGTGAAAAGAAAAGCTAGTGTCTTTCCTGGGAAAGTTGAGGATAATCCAAAAGCTTATTGTAAGTCTTGAGTTGGTGATTTGGAAAGAGAAGCTGGTAATTTGGTAGAAGATGCGAATTTTGAAAAGCTAGAAAAAGTTTTAGAGGAAAATTCCCGATCGAGCACCCTTTGCCCGATCGGGCAAAATAATTCTGAAGGAGACAATCTCGATCGGGTGTTGCTTGCACGATCGAGCAAATGAATGAAAAATTTCCAGGAACTTCTGATCGATCGGGCACATCACTTTCCCGATCGATCCCTAAAATCAGACATAAAACAGATATATTTTCCTGATCGAGCATATGGACCTGAAATTGAAAATTTCTCTACTGGCTTACAAATCCAGAGTTCGTTACCCGGTGCAATCTACAAAGCCCATATTAGAGTTTGAAGATGGTGAGATGATTGGGTAGCCTCCAAATACACTTAGGAAGCTTCATAAGATACAAGACCCCGGGGAATTCTTAGTTCCTTGTTCAATCAATGGAGTGGAATTCACAGATTCTCTTTGTGATATTGGAGCTAATGTGAGCGTTACATCGATGAATGTTGCAGAATGATTGGGACTATCAGGTATCAAACCATTTCACATGACTTTCAAGCTTAATAATGATTCTACTGTCTTTTCTAGTGGCTTCATCTTAGATCTATTGGTACAAGTTGCAAATTGTCTTGTCCCTGTTGAATTCCACATCTTGGAGATGAATGAGCATCCCCATGAACCTTTTATTCTTGGGCGACCCTTTTTTGCAACCGTAGGAGCTATTGTTGATCTACCCAATTGGCGTATTTCTCTGAAAAAACATCAAGAAGTGGGTTTTCTATCCAGCGATTCCTTCAAAAGGGATATTCAGGAAAACTATGGTGAATGAGGAAGAGATGAGGCATGGAATTCATATAGAACCAGATCTTGTGTAGTTGTTGAAGCCTTACACAAAGAGCTTCAATTCTCAACAAGGAATGACAATCACAAGGTTAAGGAGAAGGTGAAAGTGGAACCAAATAAGGTAAAGAAAGGTTCTCAAGTAGCTTTGATCCCTCAAGCAATAGTTGGGGATACAATTGAGTATAAGGTGCAAAGCAAGGGTTTCTCGAAGCCCTTCTCGAAGTTTAAAGTTTTACTCACCCTGGAGTTCAAAGAGAAAGGGATTGATGTTGCAAAACGTGTGATGGGTAAGATTCTAAAGCTGAAGATGTCTGGATTTGGAGCTTGTTATGGAACATCGCTGGATGTTGATTCCATTCCAACTTAGAGGTAAGTACCGTCAAGCTGAGTTGCGTTAAACAAAGCGCTGAGTGGGAGGCAACCACTATTTAGAGTCTAGTTTAGTTGTTTTTTTTTTTAATTTTGAGTCAGTTTTTAGTCCTAACTTACTTATTTTTAGTTTTGAGTTTAAAGTGTTTCAGGTTACTACTAGGGAATATTCTTCAAGACTTTCCAAGTTATCTCTTATCTAAATTCATTACTCATCTTTCTCACTTGAATTGTTAGCTATTCGGATGATTTCTCTCTTGATTCTTGCTAATTCTGATTAGTATTGCTTAGATCTTTGCTCACCATTCGCCATCTTTCTTGTGTTTTGACTTGAGTTGATTTTAGATTCATGATTGATTGGTTTTCCTCATTAAGTAATTCTTGATTCCTGCTAATTATAATTAGTATTGCTTGATCATTGCTCTTTACTTACCGATTGATTGTGTGATACTGGAATGATTGCTGTTAACTATTCTAAATGATGCCTCTTATATATGATTCTTGCTGATTTTTTATTAGTATTGCTCGATCATAATGTCTTCAATGGTTTCTATTGCAACTGATTCTTGTTAGTGTTTAAGCTATCATTGGTCAATCATTTTTCAACCATTTCTAACACCTCTCTTGAGTGTTTGTTCTTTTTTGCAGGCATAGCAGAGGAGGCAAAGGAGTTCATAACAGATTTGAGACCAATTCACCTTTAGTATATATCTTTCCCTTGAACTCATATAGTATAGTAGTATCTACTTTCATCCATTATAGACTTTTCTATTGATGATGGGTACTTCTATACCTTCTCTTACATCTATTTTCACACCGGGACGGTGTGAAGTAAGTCTGGGGGAGGGTGTAATGATACTAACTACGTTTTGATGTTTTGTCTTTTTGGTGAATTTTTTAAAAAATTTCGTTTTTAATCTAGCTGAGTCTATCGAGTTGAAGGAACCATGATCAAAATCAATGGTTATAAATAACCAAGTGTGGGTATGGTTTTCGATTTCTCTAGGTTACTGACTTAGATGATTTGATGAGATTAGGATTGGAACCCATTACTGATTGATTTGTTTCTGAAAGTTCTGGTCTTTTGAGTTATTGATGAATTGATAAGACTTAATTTAAATATGAATTATTCTTGCTTATGGTGTTGCACAAGGCTATTGTGCAAGGAAACTGAGTTTGACTTCGACTCTGAATGTCTCAAAGTAGTAAATACCCCCATCAAGGAATTTGAGTTTGACTTCGACTCTGAATGTCTCAAAGTATTCCACCCATTCGAGATCATGTGTGACGCGTCTGACTATGCAGTTGGAGCAGTTTTGGGGCAGAAAATAGATAAGATGGTGCATGTAATCTACTAGGCCAGTAGAACCATGGACGATGCTCAAGTAAAATACGCTACCACAGAGAAGGAGTTGCTAGTAGTCGTCTTCGCATTTGAGAAATACAGAAGCTGCTTGGTTGGTTCAAAGGTTATAGTCTACACTGATCATGCAGCGCTGAGGCACATCTATGCAAAGAAGGACACTAAACCAAGGTTGTTGAGGTGGATTCTCTTACTGAAACAGTTTGACATGGAAATAGTGGACAAGAAAGGAATTGAAAATGGGGTAGCGGACCATTTATTCAGGATGCCAGAGGAAAGACTGATAATAATTCACACTTGTGCCTTTGTAGAAGCTGAAGTGGTAACCAAAAAGGCAACACCATGGTATGTAGACTTAGTTAACTTCAAGGTCTCCAGAGCAATTCCTGAAGACTTTGATGATTATAAAAAGAAGAACTTCCTGAGTGATGTGAATCATGACTATTGGGATGACCCTTTTCTTTACAAGAAAGGTTCGGATGGGTTTTTCAAAAGGTGCATAGCTGAAGATGACGTTAAAGGAGTTTTGGGACACGGTCATGATTCTTCCTATGGAGGACACTTTGCAACATTCAAGAATGTTCAGAAGATCCTGCAGGCTGGTCTACGGTGGCCAACCATGTTTAAGGACGTACATGGTATCCTATCCAAATGTGACCCTTGTCAAAGAGCTGGAAACATTGGTAGAAGAAATGAGATGCCTCAGAACTCAATCTTGGAAGTTGAAGTGTTCTATGTGTGAAGAATTGATTTTATTGGGACCATTCAATCCCCCATCTTTTGGAAACAGCTACATATTGGTAGCTTTCGATTACGTCTCAAAATGGGTGGAAGCAGTTGCTTGTCCTACCAACGACGCAAAGGTAGTTCTAAAGCTGTTCAGAAGTGTGATTTTCCCAAGATTTGGGGTTCCTAGGGTAGTAATCAGCGATGGTGGTTCCCACTTCATAAATAAGGTTTTTGAAAACTTGTTGAAGAAATATGGAGTGAAACACAAGGTAGAAACACCTTATCATCCCAAAACGAGTGGACAAGTTGAAGTCTCAAACAGGCAGATCAAAGCCATTTTGGCAAAAGTTGTTGGAAGATCAAGAAGAGATTGGTCAACAAAGCTGAATGACGCACTCTGGATATACACGACAACTTTTGAAACCCCAATTGGATGAACACCTTTGCAACTCCTCTATGGTAAAGCATGCCATCTACCAGTTGAGGTCGAGTATAAAGCACTTTGGAAAACTAAGCTCCTGAATTTCGATCTGAAAATAGCTTAGGAAAATAGAGAGATAGACATGCATGAACTCGAAGAAATCAGGCTCAACGCTTATGAGAGTTCCAAAAAATACAAAGAACGGACCAAGGCGTTTCATGATAAGAAAATTTTGGTCAAAGAATTCAAGGCTGGTGACCAAGTGCTTCTATTCAACTCAAGCTCAAGTTGTTCCCAGGAAAGATCAAATCAAGATGGTATGGACCATTTTCAGTCAAAGAAGTTATGCCATATGGTGCAGTCACCCTTATTTCAAATTATGGAGAAGAGTTTACAGTGAATGGGCAAAGAATCAAACCTTATTTGGCTGATAGAGTCATTTTAGAAGGGACCTCGGTTCTCCTTGGGGAACTGTCTCAGGATCAATAAATTTAAAACACGAAGTCAAGCTTAGTGACTTTAAACAAGCTCACTTGAGAGGAAGTTCCATGTTTATCATTTTACATATAAAATTTTCAATTTATGTTTTGTTTTTCGTTTTATGCGTTTAAGTTTTGGGGTTTGGTTTTGGTATTTCGGGTACTTTGGATTCGAGTCTTGGGAATTTGGAAAAGAGAAAAGAAGAACATGGAATTAACTCAAGTCTTTGATCAACCCGACGAAAATTTGATCGAACCATGTAATTTGGTAGATCGAGCCATGATCAATGCTCGATCGAGCCACTCGAAAACTCGATCAAGCCGTGTTTAAGTCCATCGAGCCATGTTTTCCATCCTTGATCGAGCCGATGTTATATATCGTTGAGCCACCTTGAATGTTTTGTTTGAGCCGCATTTACCGTGTGTTCGAGCCAAACCAAAAAATGTGATCGAGCCACGGGCGAAATAAAATCGAGCCACGCCTTCATCAAGCTGCGGACTTGCTTTTAATCGAGCCAAGCAACATATTTTTCATCAAGCCAGAAGTTTCACCATGGTTAAGTTTTGATTAAGCCAAGGAACAACATCACAACTTGATCAATATTGGGAAAACAAGTCCAATCCCACGCATCAGCTCTTGTCTCCCTACTTGCCCATCACTTCCCTTACACATCCACCACCCCCCATCACATTCATTGTCTCCTCTTTAAACCTCATCCACATAAATCACCTTTACTTCTCCTCCACGAATCTTCACTTTACTTAACGTCCACAAGCTTCGACAACACTTCTCCTCCACATGAACATTTCGACCATCACTCTATATAAGGGAGTTCACTACTTCTCTTATACTCTCATCACTTTCATACCACCATTACTCTTTTGAAATAAAGTTCTTTGTTACTTTGATCCATTTACCTGAGGTCTCGACATTTAACGTAGTTCAAGAATCATCAACTTTGGGTTTTAACTTTTAAACTCATGAGTACTTGATCCGAAATTTTTGAAACTCGATTTTGGTTTCGGTTCTTTTTATGGAAGTTTTGGTTCCTCAACCTTTGAAAGTATGATCTGAAGTTTTGAAACATCAATTTTTACTATGCATGCTTTCTAGTTTAAATTTTGATAGAATCCTTCAAATTGCGTTTTCACATAACGCAACTTAACGACTCTAATTTTTCTATTTACATAAATCGCCATATCAAACATAAGAATGCCCGGCAGTTCAATTGCACCTTCAGTTGAGGAGATATACATGACCATGATGTAAATCGACTTTGCAGAATCAACATTTCCATATTAAGAGACCTTTGGAAACCTCGACATCCTCGAGCAAGTCAAGGACATATTGGGGTACATGGGAATATCAACTATGCTTGGGATGGAACATAATGCTCGTCAGCAACAGACATGCATGTTCTTAGCCTCTTTAGAAATATTCTACTGTAAGGGGTTTGAAGGTGATCAAAATGGGGGAGGTTTCATAACTTTCAAACAATTGAATGGCAACCCCAAGATGTTCAGATTCCTTCAATTGGACTCTATTTACGGTTTCAAATGCATGAAGTTTCAACCAGACACATTTGAGAATGCTCCAGAAGAGATAGAGCTTATTTGGGATGTAATTTGATCCAAGAAGTTCCAAGCAGGGAGGACCAAGAGTGCATGCATCTGTCACCCTGCGATTAGATACGTTCACCAAGTCATCGCCAACTCGTTCTTATCTCGACAATATACTAGCAATATCTTAGCGGAGGAGATGGATTTCTTGCTATTGGGAGTCTACCAGCATGTCCGCAACACCCTACAGGACGAAACCTTATTTCCTAACATCATCGAAGCAAGACCTTGCCCCCTGAAATTATTTCTACAACAGCTGTTGAAGTTTAAAGACCTTGGCTGGATCACACGAGCAATCACGATACCTTAATTACGAATTAGAGGGTGGATAGCGCCAATTTTTCTTTGCACCATAGGACAGTCTAGTCGAAACGTTTGGATACGGAGGTTGATTGATATTAATTACCTGATTGAGATTCAGTTCATAGTAGGGGAGATTGGTAATCAATTATGCTACCAGTTCATAGCATCTAACAATACAAAAGAAGTCTTCCTTCTCCCACATAGCCGACGAACCACTTTCAAAAGGCGTGCGAATTTATTCTTCATCCACGACACCTCTAATTCAAGGGAAATCATTTCAAAAATGACAACCCTGGAATCCTGTTCTGAAAACCTTTTAACCCTCTCTTTGGACGAGGATTCATCTAACTCCTAAACTTGGGGTAATTGAGGTCCATCTCCATCAACCTAACCATTGTATAATCTGTTTCATTTGCATCTTCTTCTGTTTTCTGTTTTCATTTGTTTATAAGTGTGCTTTCTGTTTTTGTTGTCTATCATCCTTTACACAAAATATTTTGTAATTTGAGTTTGAGGGAGAGTTTAGGAGCTATCTAATGAAGTTTTATGTTTTTTTCTTGATCTCCAATCATGCATAGCATTTAAGGCATAGAAAACCATAAAAAACTAAAAAAAAAATTTAAAATTGTTTAAGAAAAACAGAGTGTTCATGTAGTTGCATTTAGAATGTTAGAATTATAGGTTTGTCATCTGCATCTACATAGGGAACTAGGATGATAGTAACCTTGTAAGTATGTTCTTTTCTTAGAAAGTATCAGTGCCCTGGTTATTAGTTGTCTAATGCATCTTGATTTAGTCTGAAGTAAAACTGCACCATGCTTGGAATGTGAATTTGCATGATCCTTTGTCTTTTGAAGCATGTTGTGATATGAAGTTTGCCCTTATCTATTAGAACTTAAAACTGGCGTTTAATTATCATGTTCGTGTGTTGATTTGAACTCATGGATAATATATACATATTTGGGTTATCTTCTACCATTTTACCACTCTTGTTAGCCCAAGTAGATTTCCTACCCTTAAACCTTGCCTTCTTTCAAGCCATGAAATGTATTACTGAATGTCATGTCTTTTATGGAATGAGCTTGGTAGAAAGTGTTAGGTTCGAACTGACAGGAATGGAATCTCATGTAGTTCTAGTCCATGCTTTTGGACTAGATAGGACTAGGTGGGGTTTGATTCTGGGTATTGGGGTTGGTTTGAAAAAGAATGAAAAAATGTGGGTAGCTGGTAAAAGAAAGGGTAGAGTTATGAACTTTAGGAGAGGAATGGAAAAGAAAAAGAAACAGAATGGACTAGTAAAGGGTTTGGGGGAAAATGATATGAAAAATATGCTTAGTGCAGAATCAGAAAAGGAAATGACAAGGAAATAAAAAAGGTAAAACCCAAGAAGTTAATGCAAAATGAAAAAGTCATAAACCATAGGCATTAAAATAAGGAAATCCCCATATCTGCTAGCAGTCAAATAAGGAAGAACCCTCTCCTAAGAATAGTTAAGGAAAAAGATGAAAAAGGGAAAAAAGTGAACAAGTAAGATCACTTCGAAATTTAAAAGGCTAGAATTAGGGTCTCCTATTGGGTAGAATCAGGGATATTTTAGTTTCAGTAACTTTGGGTAGATGGGATTTTGTTCTTGTATGCATCTAAGTCTTCTTACCTTTAGCCTTCTGCTAAAGCTTCATCCCTTTTGAGAGAACCCTGTTCTGAATTGTTAGCCACTGTATAAAGGGGTCAATTTTATCCTTTAACTTGTCCCTTAACCAAATGAGTTCATTGAATGTGCATGACTTGATTCACGGTTCCTGCTTAATGAATGTTAAATGGGTAAATGAATTTGAATGCATTATAGAGGTTAGAACTGATCTGGAATGAGCTGTGATGAGTATGGCTAAAGTTTTTAAGTAGGATGAGATTAGGATTGCATTCTAGAACTAGTAACTTGGACATTGATATTACCTATTTTGCCAACATATTTTGATTATGAGTTCCCATTTTCAAACTTCTCTTCCAGACTTCTAAATTACTTGCTTGAGGGCAAGCAAGGATTTAGTTTGGGGGAGTTGATGTCTTTGCATTTTAGTGGTTTCAGGAAGTCGTTTAACATCATTTTAGGTTATTTAGTTGTAAATATGTTGCATCCATCGGCTTTATTAGTAAGTTTGCATTTTTAGGAAGTTTTGCATTAGCACTTGCATACATATGCATTTTGGAGGCTTTTCATGACTTTCAGGAGTTTTCAGAATATAGTTGCAAATTTGGAAAAAGAGAAGGGAAAGGAAAAACCAAACCCAAACTTGGCTTGATCAACCCGTATGATGGCTCGATCGCGACCAACTTCAAGTATCAAGCCAAGTGATCAAGCCACCTGGAATCCGACTCGATCAAACCAGGGGCCAAGTTCTCATCGAGCCACATATGTTGCCTTGACCAACTCACGCTGCAACCAAACAAAGTCGGCTCGATCACCGCTTCAATTACCTAGATCACGGCCAAGTCCAAGTCTTCGCCTCGATCGTCTCGGTCAAAACTTTGGCTCGATCTCCAAGCAAACGCCTCGATCAACCATCTTTCTTTGCCTTGATCATGGCTCAACCAGCGCATCACCCGGCTCCATCACCCGGCTGGCTGCCTCGATCACTCTTCTTCATGTCTTGATAACCATGATCAAACCAAGAACCTCCGACCCGACCAACTCGGTATATCATGATGAACCATACCCAAGACCCAGATTAATCATTATGTTTTGTCTGTTATACATTTTATGGCTTTTGTTATGTGTTTAAGGGCTTTTGTGAAACACTATAAAAGCCCTCAAATGCCTCCATTTCGAAGAAGTTATAATTTTTAGCCATTTTTGGGTTTGTTCTTAGGTTTAAGATTCTTTCTGTTTTTTCTTTGTTTTTCTTCATGTAAATACCCAGATTTTTGATTAAGTTTGTGTTTACCTTCTGATTTCTTCATTTTCATGCTTAGAGTAGGGCTATGATCTATTTGGTGCAGGTTGATATATGTATTTATGCTTTTAATCTTGTTTTTACCTTGATCACTTTCTTTTGTTTGCTACTGTTTCATTGTTACTATGTTTTTCTAGGTTAGTGTTCTTGCTATTCATCATCTTCATCTTCTGCATCTTTGGGTTTTTCGTTCTATTCATCATCTTCATCACGTTTTCAACTTAGTGTTCTTGTTGTTCTTCATTGTTGACTCTTGATTTGAATGTCTTGCTTAGTAGTTATGGTTTCTTGTTTTTTAGATTTCGCACCCAACATGCATAGTGATTAGTTCCCTTAGGTTCCTGAGGATGGGGTAGACTGGTGTTGATTTTCTGTTCCTTCTAGGATCCTATGTTTGATTACATCTAGATCCCTTATGTTTCATTGCTTTACATGCCGATTTCTTTCTGATTAACTGAAATCTGAGTTAGGTATTTCAACACCCATAAGGTGTTCAATTAAATACATGAACATGGTGATTTCAGATATTTGCGTATCCTACCCTAAGAGATTAGATGTTTAGGGTGCTTATTGATGACTCTGAATTTCATGGTTTTTAGAAGTAATTTAACTTCGATTTTGAGGTCTCTAAGCGTGCATGTATCACATTTATAGTTGATATCAGAAAATTTGTGATTTTTAGGACTTTTGCATTAGAATTCGCATATGCACACATTTTGGAGATTTTTCAGGACTTTCAGGAGTTTTCAAGAAGGTTTTGTGAGAATTAAAAAAAGAGCAGAGAATATGGAGTAGACCAGCACGAAGGCCTGGATCGATCTCAACACAAGGCTGGATCGATCACAAGCTTCAGACTGGATCGATCCCAGATCGATCTCACTACAACATCTAGATCGATCTCAGCTTACTTCTGGATTGATCCCAGATCGATCCCGCATCAATCACTGGATCGATCCCAGCTTCACTCTGGATCGATCTCAGCCCACTTCAGGATCGATCCTAGATTGATCTCAAGCTTCAACCTGGATCGATCTCAGCTTCAAACCAGATCGATCTCAAGATTCACTCTGGATCGATCCCAAGATCGATCCTAGCTCAACACTGGATTGATTCCATCTTCAACCTGGATCGATCTCGCACTCTTCTCAGCTTGAGTCAAACATGCTCCAACCCGACCAACTCAAATCCGGAATGGACCTGACCCAAGATCCAAGCCAATGATTAGTTTTTGTCTTTAGTGCGATTTAGGGCTTTTCTCTGAACACTATAAAAACCCTAAAGCACCTCATTTTTAGGTTTTTGTCTTATGTTTTCATTTCCTTTGTTGTTCTTGATGTTCTTGGTGTAAAAACCCAGAATCTTTTAAGTTTATGCTAATCTACTACTTTCTTTTACTTTCATGTNTCTTCTGTTTTTCCTTTACTTTTCTACTTAGCTTTAGGTTGTTGTTCACTTGGTGCATGTTGATCTTTCATTTTCATTTTTAATCTTCTGTTTTAAGCTTTGATCATTTTCTGGGTTAGTTACTGTTCTATTGTTGTTCTTGCTTTTCTGGGTTTTGAATTCTTAGTGTTCTTGTTGTTCTTCAAATGTTTAACCTTTAATCATCATGTTTAGCTTTGACGTTGTCATTTCTGTTTTTCTTGTTTTCATTTCCATGAGTAGTGAGTAGTTTCCTGAAGTTCCTGCGGATGGGGTAGACTAGGGTTGATGTCCTAATCTCACCTTAGGCACCTAAGCTTGTTTAAATATACAACCCTTCTTTTTCATTGTGTTTAATGCTAGTTTCTTTCACGCCAATCGAAATCTAATCTTGGACATTCCAGTGCCCGAAAAGCGTTCAATGGAATGTCTGATCATGGTGATTTCAGAGATTAGTCTATCCTTACGCAACGCCCTAGATGCTTAGGATATGCATCTTAGCCTAGGGGCTTGGATGACTAGGGGTATTTTTGGCTTTGGTAGGTTGGTTCTTAATGCCTTCTAGGTAGTGTATCGTTAATGAGAGTTAGGTCTAGTGATTACTTAGGTTGATCTCATTTATCAAGGGATTGGACTTGGTTACTTATGAACCTATCATATAGGGTTAGCTCATTGTTTTTTGAGGTATGTTAGGTGTTTAGGTAGATTGGGACGGATCTCTGGTTGATTACCCTTTGTCCTCAGGAACTGCTTCACACTTGTTTACATCTTTCACCTTCTCTGCTTTTTCCTCTGTTTTTGCCTTTTAGTATTTTTAGTCTTTTATGCTCTTTGTTCTGTTTATGTTTTTTAGTTCCAGCTTGTTTCATTTCACTTAGGACCTGTTAGAAAACCACCCATTTTTACTGTTTAGCTTGACTTAGAAGCATTCATTGCAATCTTGATTGCTAGTGCACACCCATTTGGATTGATACCTCATCTATACTACAATGATGAGAATTGATACCTCAGGACCTCAAAAATCCTACTATCACTTATTTGCTTAATAGATTGGTTCCTCATGCCTGCTAGGTAGTGTATCGTTAACGTTAGTTAGGTCTGGTGATTTCTTAGCTTGAAATCATGTACCAAGAGATTGGACTTGGTTGCATTTGAATCTATTGTCTAGGGATTAGCTCATTGTTGTTTGAGGTATGTTAGGTGTTTAGGTAGTTTAGGAAGGATCACTGGTCAATTACCCCCCATTCTTAGGAACTGCTTCCATTTGAATGCATGTTTACCCATTTTACTTTTCTATTTACGTTTCACAAGATGTTTATCTTTTACTTATGCATGCTTACTTTCATTTCTGTTTTACTTCATGCATGTTTGCTATGTTTAGTTTTTTTAGGACTTGCTAGTAAAACACATTTTAATTGTTTGGCTTGAATTAGTAGTTGCATTTGCATCTAGAGTGTTAGCATCACACCCATTTGGATTAACAACCTATCTATACTACATTGGCATGTTTGTGTGATAGGAATTGATAACCCTGCATCACCACTATACTAACACCCGTAAAAATCCTGTTATCGGAATCTTGGTCTTGGATTTTGGTGTATTGGACCACATCGTTTGTCTCGGTTTTTGGTATGTTGGACAATCTCGGCTTTTGCTTTATATTTTACTCTAATTTGTTGAATGTTTTCAGCTCATTTCTTTTCAACTTCTCTAATAAAGTTCATTCGGTACCATACCTCTTCTCTTTTTGTCACATTAGGTCCATTATATGTATAGATTTTGTGTTTCACATAATACGAACTATCTCAAAAGCCTCTCAAACATAAAAAAAAGTTGATTACTTTTATAATAGTAAACAACACAAAATGCTACCAATACTAAACAAAGAATCCATTACTGAAGTTATTAAACCGACAAAGAATCGAACAAATTGAAACAAAAGAAAGGGAAAAAAACTAAAAGGAAACTGAAGTTATAAAAAACAAAAGAAACAACAAAGAGTGACTTATTATTTACTAGAGTTCTACCTGCCCTACGGGTGGACTAGTGAAAATCATCAGACAAAAATATATCATAAAGAAAAAATTGAACATAATGTTATCTTTAACATATATTTAGATTTTGTTTAGTTACAAAATAATTTAACTGAATATAATTGTAAAAGTCTGTTGAAATTTGCAAAGTAATTTTGTAAGAAACTAATAATCATTAGTAACAATTATAATGATTTATCTTTCACTTTTTTCATTTCTTATGAAATTTTTTTTGCTTCTTATTAATTTTTTTAGATTTTATGAAAAAATCTTGAAACTACTTTCAAACAAACTCTGTAGTATGAAGTGTTAAATAGTTAGCTTATATTCTCTTGAACCTTTTTCTATTTTATTTATTTAGATACATTCATGATATAATGTTTATAAGAAATTACTATTAAATGAATTTTTGAGAATTTTAATACAACTAATATTTTGAACCACATGAAGAAATATTTATACATGCATTTTGAACATTAAATAGAAATATGTGCTTTAATTTTTCCATATTCACACCATTCAAAAACATTTGACATGATTTAATAGCATATTCAGATATTTTTTTTAGAAAAATAAATGATTAAAAATCGTGTTTGGCTAAACTCTAATGAGTTAGTGATTAGTACAAATATCTCAAATAAGAAGAAAATAACAAAAAAATGATTATCTAAACTAACAAAAGAGTTTACAAAGTTAAATATAAAACTTACAAGTTTTGGAGTTTATATACTTCATTTTGTGATTGTTGAATATTGAATATGTGAGTTAGGTTGAGTTTTAGTTTATAATATTTTTAATTAATTTTAGTACTCAATTTATTGGTAAAGTTTGGTCTATAATTTATAGTTATTGATTTATTAAAACCTCAAATACTTGAACAAAAAAAAACAATGCTCATAAAATTAATATGACTATTTTTCGTTGATGAGTATAATTTATTGTTTTTTTTTGTTTATTCTAGAGTGTTTTCTACTGATAATTTTATGCATCGTTTGTTGGTAAGGTTAGTTCATAGTTTGTAATCATTGTTTTACAAAAACCTCGAATGTATTAACAAACTAGAATTTTACCCACCCGTAAGTAAAATTGATTGCACTAAAAGTATATCATAAATAAAAAAGTTGAACATATTGATATAGATTTAACATACATTTAGATTTTTTTTAGTTACAAAATAATTTAACTGAATATAATTATAAAAATTTGTTGAAAATTGCAAATAATTTTCCAACCAACTAATAATTATTAAAAACAACTATAATGATATATCTTCTACATTTTTTCTTATATTTTTTTTATGAAAAACATTTTTTCTTATGTATTTTTAGATTTTATGAAAAAATCATGAAACTACTCTTGAACAAACTGTTTAGTATAATATTGTTCAATAGTTAGTTGATATTTTTTTGAATTTTTTTTTTTAGATACACTCATGATACAATGTTCATAAAAAATATTAAAACATGATATATTGAGAAATTCAATAAAACTAATCTTTTGAAATACAGTATATACATATTTATTCATGAATTTTGAACGTTGAATAGAAATGTATTTTTTAATTTTTCCATATTCACATCATTCATAAACATTTGACATGATTTTACAGCACATTACGATATTTTATTCGACAAATTGAAAATTGTACTTGGCTATCCTTCAATAAGTTTTTGATTAGTTTAAATATCTTCTCAAATAATAAGAAAATAACTAGAAAAAAATAATTAATCTAAATTGATAAATGAGTTTACAAATTTTGATATAAAACGTACAAAGTTTTGGACTTTGTATACTTTATTTTATGATTGTTGAATATTGGATATGTTAGTTAGGTTGAAATTTTGTTTATAATATATTTTAATTACATTTTAGTACTTAATTTATTGGTAGACTTTAATTTATAATTTATAGTTATTGATTTATTAAAACATCAAATACTTTAAGAAAAAATAATGCTCATATAATTAATATGACTATTTTTATTTGGTGAGTATAATTTATTTTTTCTATTTATTTTAAATTCTTTTCTACTAATAATTTAATACATAGTTTGTTGGTAATTTTGGTTCATGATTGTATTCATTGTTTTACGAAAACCTCGAATACATTAGCAAACACTACTCTTGAAACTCTTATAGATGTTTTTATTTTAGTGAGTATAGTTTATTTTTTGTTTATTTTTGTGATATAGTAAAACAGAAGGCATGACTCATCATATTTCTTTTATAACTAATTAAATGTGTAAATAATGTGTAGTGAATAAGTTACTTAAAAGTTAATTCAATAAATTATGTAAATTAAAACTTAAATATCATGTAGATGATGAGGTGGCACAATGAGAAGTGAACAAAAGTTAACTTTATATATATATATATATATAGATACTACTCATGAAACTAATACATATGTTTTTCTTTAGTGAATATAGTTTATTTTGTTTTAGTTTTGTGATATAGTAAAAGAGAAGACATGACTATTTATATTTATTTCATAACTAATTAGATATGTAATGGATAGTGAATACTTTAATTACTTAGAAATTAATTCAATAAAATTATGTAAATTAAAACTTAAATTCTATGTAGATGATAAGGTGATAGAAGGAGAAGTGAGGAAAATTATCTCTATATATAGATTGACTTGTTCAAGTCAAATCTAACATCCACATAATCAAACTTTGAAAGACCAAACTGGAACAGCTATTAATTAAATCAAAAGCATCGGAAATTCACAAAATAATCAGCAAAAAGATGTACAAATATCTTTTAATGTTAGATCATGTAAATTCTAGTGTGACAGTCCAATGAGACTCTTTGTTCATTTCTTTCTTTTCGCATAACTTTAAGCAGTTTGAGAGAAAAAGATTTGTGTGTTGTTTTGCTTCAATTTCATGGTCTAACTAACACAGCCCAAAGAAAGAATCACGAAAAGGTTGAGTTTCACTTACCCAACACCAAACTCTCTCCAACAAAACCCTTCCTTTATAATCCCTTCTTGCTTTTCTTCATATTCTCCATCATCATTATCTGAGTTTTTGCTTATTTTCTCCTGATAAGAGAAGAGATGTCTACGTTGAGGGATGAGTGGTGTCACAACGAATGCTATCAATTCGCATCATGTGAAGAGCAACAAGAGAAGCATAATGAAGTTATGTGACCGCCCGATAGCTAAACGCCGTGTTGTATCCCTAAGGCAACAAGATGAGGGGTGAATGGTGTCATAAATTCATCAGCTCTTTGCCCCAGGGCTACGACATGTAGGATGAAGAACCCAACGTTCAGCTATTGGGCAGTCATAAGTGTGAGTTTAAGCTTTGACTCTTCCAAAACCATCAAATGAATAGTACGACAACTCAATATTTTCTGCTTCAAGTTATATAATAAACTTAGTTTTTTTTTTCTTTTATTTCTTTTCTTTGTTCATTTTATCAATTTTGGAACCAACATTTTCAGAATCTGCTTCATTTTATTCCCCTATAAATTAAATACAAAAACGTCTTACACACGCTTTCAACGAAACCGTAATGCTACGTTGCTAGCAAAAGATGCTGCTCATCTCATCTAAAATGATATAATTATATAGAAAGTCAAATCAAATTTGCTAACAACAGTCTTGAAAGTTGAAACAAAGGAATCTAACAAATTGAAACAAAAGACCAAAAACAAAACGAAAAGCGAGTATTTGTAGACATGTCTGCTTTAAAGACTACTAGAAACTGAGTACTCACTCTCTGTGTACTGTGTTCTAAGATGACAGAAAGAAACACTAAAGTTTACATGTAAAATGAGAGAATAAAATAGAAACTTAGCCGTAATAACACTTGTGCAGATTTTGACTTCATGAAGCAATTCTGTTTCTGCGATTCACTTGATATGTTTTTTTTTAGTTTTGGACTGTTGTCAGCCCAAAACTCATGCCTGCAAGGCTGCTTCACATCTGGAGGATTGACTGTATGAATTATCATCAGTCTTTGAAACAAACATCACTCGACTCATTTTACACCAACATTAACTAGGAATGCCTTTATATCTTCTCTTCACTCTCAAAAGCGACAAATAGGAGGATGAGAGATTCATGCTTGAATTGCTTCTATCTATTTTCAAATCTCCCCTCAAATAGCTCAGAATCAAACAAAATCATTACAAAAAATCCCCAATATCGATTTTTACCTCTTGAACTATATATCCCATTTATTTTTGGATTGGGTTTATTTTTCAATTGGGTAAAATCGTGTAACTGGATAAAATTGGGAAATTGGTTTATTAATTTGGTTAAACCAAAACGCAATTTATTATTGTTTTTTCATGTTTTCAATCGTAAATTAGTGTTGTAAACCGCCTAAGATAAAACTGATAAGGATGAATAGTTGAGAAATAGACTAAAGACATGTATAAGTTTAGAGAGAATACTAAGAGCATCTACATCCCTTAACAAACTCTTCAAAGTTCTTAAGAATAAAATAAGTATATATTTATTAACATTTTATTATGTAAATAACTTTTAAATAAATAAATAATGTTAGACCAATAGAAGCTACACACATGGTAAATTTTTTTCTAAAAAAAGTTCTAAGACTTTCTCCAACGTTTTACTACATTCGTTTCTTAACAAAAAAAAAATAATAATAAAAAATTTAAAAGTAAAAAAAAGAAGGAAGACACGTTCTTTGTTCTAGAACTTTTAGGAACGATTCTTAGTACCTTTTGTCAAAAATATTAATAAAAAATATTAAAGATACCCAAATGAGTTTTTCTCATTCGCATGCTCTAAAAGCATGATTAACGGTGGTTCCTGAACCGAATCTTAAGAAAAAATAATAATAATAAACTGGGAAAAAGGGAAAACCTAATCCTGGTTGGGATACTTTGAAAAGTATCAGAACCGCCATGTAGCGTTATGTTATTGGCCGTCCTTTTTCATAATTTTTTCTAGGGCTTGGTTTTGGATATTTGGTTCAGTTTCGGTTCTTCGGATCCTAAATTGGAATACCAAATTGATACTTTTCTAATATTCGGTTTGGTTCTTGTTGGTTCCGGGTCGATTCGGTTCCACTTTTTTTATTCATGATTTTGTGTAGGGCTGTGTTTTTCGGGTATTCGGGTCGGTTCCGGTTCTTCAGATCCTAAATTCGAATACCCAATCGATACTTTTCTAATATTCGGTTCTATGTCGGTTTCGGGTATTTCAGACCCGAAATACCAAAAAATACCCAAAATTTTCGGTTTTATGTTGATTTTTGGTTTTATGTTCAAATATTAATACATTAACTAGTTAGTTTCATAAAATTTATGTTCAAATATTTCATAAAATTTATGTTCAAATATTTTCAATTAAAAATTATAATTACAAAAATAATATTATTTTATTCTAAATATCCACCACTTGGTTCTACCATTAATCCCTTAAAACAAGTGAAGTTTCTTAATTTTTATCTAATCCTTAATAAATCAAACTAAAGAACCTTATTTGGGTTCTACCAATAATCTTGCTCTAAAAATTCTTGTTTAAGAACTCATTCTTACCATCTCTCTTACTTTTTGTAATATTTTTTATTATTTTATTATAAGAAATTTTGTTAAGATCCACCAGTAGAGGTGGTCTAATAAGTTATAAAGTTTGGCGTACTAAAATCAACCTTTTAGGAACGATCTTCCGGAAATTTTGGAAAGATTCGGCTGAGAACCGGACACACAAGCAAAAGAGATCATAGAGAGCTTTGAAGAAAGTGGAAACAGGTCCGTATAATTGAACCGTCACAAGATCCCGCGGATAAGAATTCGTTTGAACCGTTAAAGAGGTTGCGAGTCATCAGTCATGCAATCCAATCCTCTTCTGTCAGCGCCCGCAAAAACCCACGGCTTCAAGAGATCATGAAGTCTTCGTCGTTGAAGCTACGTGTCATTAACTCGCCACCACCGACGATATTCACGTCTTCAAGGATCATGGCCGAGAACGGTTTTCCAATAAAAATCGAGCTCATTGACATCACCAAAAATACTCGAGTCGCCTTGGAGTCGCTTATGTCATTGGGGCTCGAGATCGTAGCGCTGAACGCCGATATCCCCAAGGAATACTTGTCCACTAGGGAGTTGAATCTGTATATACTACGGCCACAAGATGGAAAACGACTGTTAGTCGTTGGAGATCTTATTAGAGGGTTCATGATAACCCTAAACACATGGGCTTGTTACCAAACAATTCATTGGGCTTCTTTCTTCGATTATCATGAACACTCTAATAATGCCATCAAACGAGACTTTCATGACCTCATAAACAGAGTTTAAGAGAAGATACGCTCTGTGATATCGCGAGTTATAGACGTAACACCCTGACTCGTCCAAAACGCACTGCATCGAGTGGGATACAATCGCTTTCCAACTTTTCTCTGAGATCTTTCCTTCAAGAAACTGTAGAACAAAGGAGAAATAAATCATCAAGCATGATAAGATTTGTTTGCTGGTTCGGTTAGATAACTTACTTGAGGTAAGGTATTTGAGTTTATTGCTAGACAATGACGAAGGTCCTTGACGGTCAGGCCTGTGCCTTTGTACAAAGTAAAGAAGCAGGAGCTTAGGGCATAATGATGGAATATATTTTTTGGTTATGTTAATTTTAAGGTGTGAGGCATCTAAATGGAAAAAATAGTTGAATATGCATTATACCATATCTAGGTATATTATGTGGGTGTCATATTTAAGTTAAAAACTTTCATCTAAAAACTCAATTTAAGAATTTTGTTCCAAATATCAGTTTATTTATCTCAAAATTATTATTATTAAGGTATTCACTTCGTTCTATTAGTTTGTCTTCTTAACTTAAAGTTGTAAACGATTTCAAAATTTTAATTGATGATTATATATTCGACTATTATATGATAGAAGTTACATAACGATGTCTTGAAACAGAAGACACCAAGACACCAATCATCTGAAGCAAAAGTTAGAAGAAAAAGACATTTTGATGAAAAAAGAACATCAAAAGAAATGTTATATTATCACATGAGGAGATCTTTAGAGTTGACTACTTCATCTAAATCATGGATCAAAACTTTATCTCACTTGAGACAAGATTTTAAAAGTTCGGTGAACGATTTCGTAGAAAAAAGAAAAAAAATTATGTTTTTGAACTATAATTCGGTTGGTGTTATTTTCTATGTACTAGTTTTATTATTATTGGTATTTTTATGAATTAGGGAATCTTTTTTTTTTATTTTTTATGGAATGTTTTTATGTTGCACGACTCTGTTGACGGTATGGATTCCAGCTTCCCTCAAACGCGATTCTGTAATGCCGTGTTTGGCGATTTTTTCTAGCCTCCAGACCTCATTATAGAAGTACGGAGGGTAGTGTTTCATATAAGCTGCGATAACCAAAACACACAAAACGATTTACCAAACGCGTTTGGGATTTACTCTGCTCACATACAAATTGACTTATATTCTCCTCGCTCATATTTGCACGCGAAGGCCTGAGATATCGCTTCCAGGATGCCTCCTTCGGTCGCTTTAGCTCCTAACCGGAATTTCCCGCTCCTCGTCCAGTTTGAATTATCAGTGAAAGCTATGTTGTTTATCAGTCTGACCCCGTCCTTAAGCATCACAGTCAGATCTATTAGAGTGTTCATGATAATCCAAGAAAGAAGCCCAATGAATTGTTTGGTAACAAGCCCATGTGTTTAGGGTTTTGCAAAGTTAGTATACGTAATGTTAGTATGAGAACATTGATTGTAACCTAGAGAGTTTTTCAAAGTGACAACTCTCTAGAGAGTTGTCACTTTGAGAAACTCTCCTCTCTTCCTTTTTATGAAATAACAATCTAAATCATTATGTTCTTGGTGACAAACAAAATGTTTAGTCTGTCTCTTTACATTTGTACAATAAAGCTTTAATAAGCTATTTCATTGTTTTAGTTTTATCTTAGTTTCTATAAATCCTACCATTTTGGATTTATCAACATGGTATCAGAGCTCTAGGTGATTTATGGGTCTTTGTTGCTTCTACTTACTTTGTTTAAATGAATCTCATTCTATTTTTCAAAAGCATCTTTAGCTTACTCCAACTCTATATTATTATTCAAGCGCAAAAAAAAGAGGAGGAGAGATTTTGAGATGCAGGGGTTTTACTCACAGAACTTATATCTTTACTCATTCTAGGGAAGATATTCCATCGAAAAGTGTATGACTTTAGCCTCATCAACGTGTATCATTGAAGCTATATAAATTTTTCGATGTGGGTCTAAAGAACAAGAAGCTTACATGCAGAATAAAGAGGCAAAGGTGTTGAAAAACAAGTGGCCAGAACATATATGTATGGTAATATCACGTAGTCTCTCTTCAATGTTAGGCAATGATGTTTAGTAGCTTGAGCATAATACAGATGATGGCTAGTTTAGAGGATATGATTGAACTTTTGAAACTAGAATGCAATAGGACTTGATAAGGATGGGATTATGGTGCAAGTTTCTGATTTTACTCAATGGATACTATGTGCTCCATAAAATGTCACAGAAAGGTATTTTTAGTGGATTGTCGGATATGAAGCAAGGGAGTTGTAGAATATATGTAGGTTTGGATAAATGTTTCTTTGTCAAGTTATAGGTCTAGGAAAATCAAGAAACTTTGTGGGAAAGAATGGTTAAAAATACCTCTGAGGGACTAGAAAAAGAGTCTCCAAGTATAGACCAAGTTTTTTATATGGTTTTGAAGACGATCGGCAATCAATCTATAAAGCAAATTGAGCAAGATATCTACATCTCATTGTGATGCATCAACTACCCAAACTTCTACCAACTCAACCAATTCAAGCTTTCAAACTCCTCAACTCTCATCATCTCCAAATCCTCCAAATCCACTATTCCACTATCCTATTTCTTCGGATTTTCTTCTATTTCTCACGGTTATCAACCCCTATT
>OVBE01005171.1:0-22245 GCA_900406425.1 Iberis pinnata | reverse complement strand
TTCGCGTTTGATGTTGTCTGCCATGTTGAGGTTCAACCTTCTCAAATGTTCCAGACGCTCGTTTTCACGTCTCGCCCGAGAGTGTTCTCGTTCAAGAGCTCTGATGTCATCAATGAATGGAAGAAAGTCAGTTGGTCTGCTGCTTCTCAGGTTCATACACTGCTAAGCAGGTACCTGAAAACAAAGCAAACAAGGTAGACTGGAAAGTAAAAATGTAACATAAATGTTTGATCTGAAAAGATCCAAAATCCAGACTGTAGTAACAAATCCCAAATGGCAACGGCGCCAAACTAGTAAGGGTTTTCGGTCCCTAAGGGCTATCAATCAACCCATCGTTGTAGTATGGGTTTTTATGCCAATCCATAATGGGAGCGTACTAAGCAATGAGGATGTGTTGGATTCTTTAAAGTCAAGCTAATGTTAAAAAGGGTTTTGGATGCTAAAAGGTCGTAAGTGCAACGAAAGTAAAAAGACATAAAACAGAGAAATGCTTTTGGATGCAAAACAGAGTAAATGCAAGAAAGGTAAAACGTGCAATCAATGGNTGGGCTACCTAAGTACCTAACATACCTCAAACAATGAGCTGACCCCAAGACAGTAGCTCTACTGACAATCAATTTCAATGTCTTGGCAACCAATCTCAAGCAAAGAAATCACATACTCAACTGTCGTCATAGACGGCGACTACCTAGCAGGCATTAACCTCACTACCCTAGCTCACTCATTTCCCACATCTAATCACAGAGAAGGGGGAACGAATCTCTGCAACCCCTCGGTCTGATCACCTACAAATACTCACCTCTCGGTGTTGTAGGGCCTAACGGCGAACCTCCATCCCTATCGGGTAAGTGTGCAGTCAGCATTAAGCTGAGAAGGTCTAGAAGGGATCTAACAACCAAACAACTTAGGTACCTAGACAAACCAAGAACATCAACCCTTGTCTACCCCCATCCTCAGGAACTTGGATGACGACTCACTACTCATGGGAGTAGAAGCAGATGAAACAGCAAACGAAACTACAAACTTAAACATAGAGATCTATGAAGAACAGCAAGAACACAAACCTAGAAATTAAGAACATCAACGAAAATGCAAACTTAAAACATAAGCTTAAAATTTAAAACTAAAATCAAGATGCAAAACTAATGAACAACCTAAAGCTAAGCAAGGAAACAAAGTAAAAATAGTAGATTAACGTAAAACTTAAAAGAAATCTGGTTTTTACACCAAGAACATGAAGAACAAACTAAGAAATAAAAAACCTAAGACAAAAACTAAAAAGGAAAGGAAAACTAAGCTTTTTTTTGCAAATGGAGGCGAATTGGGGCTTTTATAGTGTTCAAAGAAAAGCCCTAATTCGCACTACAAACGAAATGCTAATCATTGTCTTGGATCTTGGGCCTTGCTTCAGGTGGTATCCAGATTCGAGTTGGTTGGGTCGGAGCGCGTTTGCCTTCGGGTGGTTGAGTGCACAATCGATCCAGACTAAAGGGTGCTTGCTTGGAGGTAAGTTCAGTCCATTCCAATGTTGAGTGCTGAGTGATAAGTCCATTCAACGTCAAGTGTTGTTTTTCTGAAATTTCTCAAATCATTCTCAAAAACACCTAAAAGTCCTGAAAAACCTCCAAAATGCGTGCATATGAAAATTCTAATGCAAAAGTCCTAAAAGCACTAAATTTAGTGAAATCGACCCTAAATGTGATGTATGCACGCTTTTAGACGTCAAAATCGATGCTAATTGATAAGTAAAAAATCGTGAAAATTCAGAGTCATCAGTGGACCATGCAACTAAGGTAAAAAAATAAGAGCTTATCATAGAACTATCCCAGATGTTAAAGCCACGGAAACTCTCGGATTGGTACACATAGACTTAATGGGACCCATTGAGGTTGAAAGTCTCATAGGAAAGAAGTACATACTGGTGATTGTGGATGATTTTACTTGATATACATGGGTTCGGTTTCTGAGGGAGAAAACATAAACACTTCACAGTTTCAAGATTCTAGCTTTACAACTGAAGAATGAGAAGATTGGGATCAAGGTCATTCGAACAGATCATGGAGGTGTGTTCCAAAATGATCATTTTGATGATTTCTGTCAGAAACAGGGTATTGTTCATCAGTATTCTGCTGAACACCACAACAGAATGATGTTGTTGAAAGGAAAAAACGAACGTTACAAGAGAAGGCCAGAGCAATGCTTCATGGGAATCAAGTTGCCAAGCACTTCTGGGCAGAGGCTGTCAATACAACATGTTACATAATCAACAAAGTGTATGTTCGTAAAGGAACAAACAAGACTCCCTATGAAATGTGGAAAGGAAAGACACCAAGTTTGAGATACTTTCACATTTTCGGTTGTGTCTGTTACATTCTAAATGATAAAGATCATCTTGGTAAGTTTGATTCACGAAGTGATGAAGGTTTTTTTTTCTTGGATACTCAGGCACTAGCACATCGTATCGGTGTTTAACCAACAAACAAACACAGTTCAAGAAACTGTTAATGTTGTGTTTGATGACTATTCCACTTCAGGAGTGATAGTTCATCAAATGACTTCTAATGAAGCTAAGCATCAAGAGGATGTTTCTCGACAGCAGGACAAATCTTCATCTATTGTGCCAACGCTCACGGAAGTGCATAATAATCATTCAAAAGATGATGTTATTAGAGAAATTCATGGTGATCGAGTCACACGGGGAAAACAGATTGATTTCAGACAGTTGATCACCGGACAGCCTGTTGAATCTATTATGTTTTCAACAATTTTTTCCGTGATTGAGCCAAAAAATCACAAAGAAGCACTTATGGATGAATTATGGATCTCACCTATGCAAGAAGAGTTAAGTATATTTCAACAAAGTGAAGTCTGGGATCTGACTCCAAGAATCTGACTCCAAGACATGAACAGGTGAATGTTGTGGGTACCAAGTGGATTTTAAAAAATAAAATCGATGAGACAGGAGTTGTAGTATGAAACAAAGCCTGATTATTTACTCAAGGATACTCTCAGGTTGAAGGTGTTGATTTTGATGAAACCTTTGCACCAGTGGCTCGTTTGGAATCAATCAGGTTTCTGTTTGGAATGGCGTGCACTATGCAATTCAAACTGTATCAAATGGATGTCAAAAGTGCATTCTTGAATGGATTTCTTCAAGAAGAAGTCTTCAAGAAGAAGTCTATGTTGAACAACCTAAAGGATTTGAAGATCCACAACACCTTGAGCATGTTTTCAAGCTTAAAAAGGCGTTGTATGGTCTGAAGCAAGCACCAAGAGCATGATTTGAACGAATAACAACATTTCTTCTCAAATAGGGGTATGAAAGAGGCACAATAGACAAAACATTGTTTGTTCAAAAGGAAAACGAGGATATGATTATTGTTCAAATCTATGTGGATAATATCGTGTTTGGATCAACAAAGCATCAATTGGTTGAACAGTTTGTCAGAACATGAACAGTTTGTCAGAACATGACCTAAGAATTTGAGATGAGTATGTTGATGACTCTGAATTTTCATGGATTTTACATATCGATTAGCATCAATTCTGAGGTCTTTAGGCGTGCATACATCATATTTATAGTTGATTTTAGTAAGTTTGTGGTTTTTAAGACTTTTGCATTAGAATTTGCATATGCACGCATTTTGGAGATTTTTCAGGACTTTTAGGAGTTTTCGGGAAGGATTTGTGAGATTTCAAAAAAGTAGCATTTAACATTGAATAGAGCAGCACTTAGCGTGGAATGGACTAGCAATAATCTGGATCGATCCCAGCACTTACCTCGATCGATCCCAGCACCTATCTGGATCGATCATGCAGCTCATATCTGGATCGATCTCAAGCACTTCTATAGCTCATTCCTAGATCGATCTCTCACTCACTCAGATCGATCCCACCACTCACTCAGATCGATCTCGAACACCACTCAGATCGATCTCACCACTTCATGTTGGATCGATGTCACAGCCTCATCTGGATCGATCTGAGATCGATCTCACCAGCTCAGATCGATCCCATCTCATCACAGATCGATCTCCACCCTTACCTTAGATCGATCTCCTCTCTCTCTTTCAAAGAAACTTGTGAAATTTCTAAAGACGCAAAGAAGTACATGAAACATAAGCTGAGCTAAGTTTGGATCTATCAAAACCTGAAGACTGGATCGATCCTGCACTCAAACCAGATCGATCCCACACTCGCTTGGATCGATCTTAAGTATTCAACTCTAGGATCGATCTCGACCCTTACATCCAAGCTCTCAACACTTCGGATCGATCACACACAAGCTCAAGCTCGGACCCGACCAACTCAAATCCGGATAGCACCTGAACCAAGGCCCAAGATCCAAGACAATGATTTGCTTTTGTCTTTAGTGCGAATTAGGGCTTTTCTCTGAACACTATAAAAGCCCTAATTTGCCTTCCTTTGAGATAAGTTTTAGTTTTTCTTTCCTTTTTAGGTTTTAGTCTTAGGTTTTCATTTTCTTTGTTGTTGTTCATGTTCTTGGTGTAAAAACCATATTTATTTTAAGTTTTAAGTTAATCTACTGTTTTAACTTTACTTTCTTGCTTAGGTTTAGGTTGTTGTTTAGTTGGTGCTTGTTTATTCTCGTTTTAACTCTTAATCTCCTGTTTTAAGTTTGTTCTTCATCTCTGTTTTTACTGTTTCATTGTTGTTCTTAGTTTATGGGTTTGTGTTCTTGCTGTTCTTTATAGTTTAACCTTAGATCTGCATGTTTAGATTTGAAGTTGTGATTTCATTTTCTCTGTTTTTGTTTCCATGAGTAGTGAGTAGTCCATCAAGTTCCTGAAGATGGGGTAGACTAGGGTTGATGTTTTGGGTTCACCTTAGTACCTAAGTTGTTTGTCTTTAAATCCCTTATGTTTCTCCTGCTCGTAATGCTGATTTGTATTTCATCCTGAGAAGGACTGAAAACCCGCCCTTAGGCCCTTCAACACCTAGCGGTGATTCATTGAAGGTGTATGGAACTAGGTGATTTCAGATATTCGTTTTCCCTTCTAAGGGATTAGTTTTTTGGGAAACTTATTGATTATAGTAGATTGTTGTTCATGCCTGCTTAGTAGTTACTGTCTATGACGAGATTTGAGTCCGTGATTGCTTTGCTTGAAATTGATTGCCAAGAGATTGGAATTGGTTGCTTATGTTGTCACTGTCTAGGGGTTAGCTTATTGTATGAGGTATGTTAGGTACTTAGATGGTTCAGGATGGATCCTTAGTCAATTACCCTTGTTCTTAGGAATTGCTTTACATTGTTTACATCTTTCACCCTCTTTGCTTTTACTCTGTATTTACATCTTAGTGTTTTATGCTTCTTTTTATGTTTATGCACTTCACTTTCAGCATGTTCATTGCATTTAGGACCTTTTAGCAAAACCACCCCTTTTAATATTTAGCTTGACTTTAAAGCATCCATTGCATTTAGATTGATTAGTACACTCCCATTTGGATTGATAACCCATCTATACTACAATGATGGGTAATTGATACCCCAATAGGACTTCAAAATCCTACTATCAATTTGGCGTCGTTGCCATTTGGGATTGGTTACTACTTTCTGGATTTTGGATCTTTTCAGATCAAGCTTCTTTTACATTTTTACTTACCTGTCTACCTTTTTTTTCTTTGTTTTCAGGTACCTGCTTAGCAGTTTATCAACCTGAGAAGCAGAAGACCAACTGACTTGCTTCCACTAGTTGACGACATCAGAGCTCTTGAACGAGAACACTCTCGGGCAAGACGTGAACACGAACGTGCGGAACACTTGAGACGGCTGATAGAGATAACCATAACACTTTTGGTGCCGGTGACAACCCCAACACTCACACCATCAGACATGGAATCAGTCTACCTGCAGTTCAGAACAACAACTTCGAGATTAAACATAGTCTCATTTCTATGGTGCAGAGCAAAAAATTCCATGGATTACCTATGGAAGACCCACTTGATCACCTCGATGAGATCGATAGGTTCTGCAGTCTCACGAAGATAAATGGTGTGAATGAAGACGCTTTCAAGCTACGCCTCTTCCCTTTCTCTTTGGGGGGAGAAGGCACACCAATGGGCGAAGTCACTCCATAGGAACTCCATCACTACATGGGATGCCTGCAAGAAGGCATTCCTCGCAAAGTTCTTCTCAACTTCAAGAACAACACGCTTGAGGAATGACATTTCTGGGTTCACACAGAAGAATGCTGAAACCTTCTCCGAGGCATGGGAGTGATTCAAGAACTACACCATGTAATGCCCCCATCACCGTTTTAGCAAAGCTTCCCTACTCAGCACCCTCTACAGAGGTGCCTTGCCTAAGATCAGAATGTTGCTGGATAATGCAAGTAATGGGAACTTCCTTAACAAAAGTGTGGATGATGGATGTGAGTTAGTCCAGAACCTTGCCCAGTCTGATGGGATTTACAATGAGGACTATGATAGAACACCTCGAGGTAGTTCTACTTCTTATGATAACACTAAGAAGGAGATCAAGGCACTGAATGAGAAGTTGGACATGTTACTCCTGGGTGAACAACATCAGGTTCACTTCATCTCTGATGAAGAACAACTTCATATTCAAGCTGCCGAAGCTCAACATCAAGAAGAACTGTGCTATGTTCAGAGCCAAGGGGGTTATTACAAGGGGTACTTCAACTACTATAACAACCCTGGTCTTTCTTACATAATCAACAACGTTGCTAACCCACAAGACCAAGTGTACCCATCACTACCTCAGAGGGATCTTCAACCCTTAATCGACTATGCTCAAAAACGAGGTTTCTTTACAAATAATCAACCTCGAGGTCGATCTCCTCAAACGCAAGTCTTTGTCCCTCCTACTACACTCCCTCCTCCTACATCTACAAACATTGAGCCACTACTTCAAGAACTTCTACATGGTCAAGTGACTAGTATGCTGGAAACATCAAAAAATTTTGGTGAACTTCATACTCGGTTGAACTCTTCTTTCAGTGACGTCTACGCCAAGCTTGAAGCACTTACCTCTGGAGTCTCTTCGCTTGAAAGCAAGACTTCCTCCATCTCTACTTCTTCATCTAGTACACTACACTGCACATCCACTTCACAACCCCATGATGTTGGTCATATGAAAGCAATTACTCTCTGCAGTGGGAAGACATTACCACCACGACAGACTACTCTTATCACTAAGGACAGTGGTGAACAAGTCGGGAGAGGGAGGGAGGAGGGTCATGTTTGAAAGAAACTGAAGAAGAAGAACCTGCAATAACTGATTCGCAGAGGCCATTGCAACATCCACCAGAAGTGATCACCAAACCACCTCCTGCTGAACAACCATCTGAAACACAACAGAAAGATACACCATTCATTCCACCACAATATGTTCCACGGTTGCCTTTCCCTTCAAGATTCAAGAAGGAAATCATGGCAAAGTACAAAAACATTTTTGAGAAATATATGAAAGACACTGAAATCAAAGTACCTCTTCTTGACGCAATCACTTTGATGCCTCCATACAAGAAGTTCCTGAAGGACGCTATCACTAAGAGAGGAAAGGAGATTCATGGAATGGTAGTTCTAAGTGAGGAATGCAGCGCGATCATCACAAGGACCTCAACCCTAAAGAAGCTAGCAGACCCAGGATCATTTACCTTACCTTGTTCGCTTGGAACCTTGTCCTTCGATAAATGCTTGTGTGACCTAGGAGCTTCAATAAGTCTTATGCCTCTATCAGTTGCAAAGAAGCTAGGTTTTAGAAATTTCAGACCCTACAATATATATCTGGTACTTGCAGACCGATCAGTGCGAATCCCACATGGGATCCTTGAAGATTTACCTGTAAGGGTTGGAGGAGCTGAAATACCAACTGACTTTGTGGTCCTAGACATGAGTGAAGAACCCAGAGATCCTCTGATTTTAGGCAGACCATTCTTGGCTACTGTAGGAGCTGTTATTGATGTTCAGAAAGGAAAAATCTAGCTCAATATGGGTAAGGAGCTGAAGATGACCTTCGACATTCAAGAAGTCATGAAGAAACCAGCTGCCGAAGGAGAGATTTTCTACATGGAGGAGATTGACCAACTCACTTATGAATTCCTGGAAGAGATTGGTCAGGAAGATCACCTCCAAATTGCATTGACCAGAAATGGAGATAAAGGGGACCTACGAGGAGAAAGTCAGGAGTATGAGAAAATCTTGGACTCACAAATACCAGTGGAGTCCGGAGAACTATTCGAAGATATTTGGGGTTCAGAAAGACAAGTCTTCTCATTTGCTGGAGAGTTTGGATAAGAAGAGAAACCGAGTCAAAAGACTACCCAAGCTCAAATAGACTCTGAAATATCTGAAGATTGGTCTGAACTCAAGGCACCAAGTGTGGAACTGAAACCACTCCCCAAAGGATTAAGGTACGCCTTTCTTGGACCGAACTCAACATACCCAGTCATAGTGAGTGATGAATTTAGTGAAAATGAGTTAGAATCACTGTTAACTAAATTGAGGAAGTTTAGGAAAGCAATAGGGTATTCATTGGATGACATAAAAGGGATATCACCTAGTCTATGCACTCAAAGAATTAATCTTGAAAATTAATCTTACTTTAGCATTGAACTCCAAAGAAGACTAAACCCCAATCTGAAAGAAGTGGTAAAAAAGGAAATTCTAAAGCTGCTGGATGCTGGTGTTATCTACCTTATCTCAGATAGTACTTGGATATCACCGGTTCATTATGTCCCAAAGAAGGGAGGAATTACTGTGATTAAAAATGACAAGAATGAACTAATACTAACCAAACAATCGGTGGACATAGAATGTGCATCGAATACAGGAAGTTGAATGCAGCATCTAGAAAATACCATCTCCCATTACCCTTCATAGATCAAATGTTAGAACACCTAGCCAACCATCCTTATTATTGTTTCCTTGATGGATATAGTGGATTTTTCCAAATCCCTATTCACCCTCAAGATCAGAAAAAACCACATTCACGTGCCCTTACGACACTTTTGCATATAAAAGGATGCCGTTTGGGCTTTGCAATGCACCTGCCACCTTTCAGAGGTGTATGACTTCGATTTTTTCAGATTTAATCGAGGAGGTAGTTGAGGTGTTCATGGATGATTTCTCCGTGTACAGCTCTTCTTTCTCCTCCTGTTTTTCGAATCTGTGAAGGGTTCTCACCAGGTGGGAGGAGAAAAATCTAGTCTTGAAATAGGAGAAGTGCCACTTCATGGTACGGGAAGGGATAGTGCTAGGACACAAGATCTCATAGAAGGGTATAGAGGTAGACAAGGCTAAAATATATGTAATGGTGCAGTTGCAACCGCCATAGACAATGAAGGACATTAGGAGCTTCCTTGGTCATGTGGGCTTCTATAGAAGGTTTATCAAGGACTTCTCAAGGATAGCCAGACATTTAACAAGGCTTTTGTGTAAGGAAGCTGAGTTCAACTTTGACATAGAATGTTTGGAAGCCTTCCACCGCATCAAAGAAGCCTTGGTAACTGCACCAGTAGTTCAAGCTCCCAATTGGGATTACCCATTCGAGATCATGTGCGACGCCTCAGACTATGCAGTTGGAGCTGTCTTGGGGCAGAAGATTGATAAAAAAGGTGCATGTCATCTATTATGCTAGTAGGAATATGGATGATGCCCAGGTGAAGTTTGCCACAACAGAGAAGGAGTTGCTAGCAGTCGTCTTCGCATTCAAAAACTTTAGAAGCTACTTGGTTGGTTCGAAGGTTATAGTTTATACTGATCATGCTGCGCTGAGGCATATCTATGCTAAGAAGGACACCAAACCGAGACTGTTAAGATGGATTCTCTTATTGCAAGAGTTTGACATGGAGATAATGGATAAAAAAAGGTATTGAAAATGGAGTAGCATATCACTTGTCAAGAATGCGGATTGACGACTCGGTTCCAATTGATGACTCTATGCCTAAAGAGCAACTCATGATAATCCATACATGTGTGTTTTTGGAAAGTGAAGTAGTGACAACAAAAGCAGGGCCATGGTATGCGGACTTAGTTAATTACAAGGTCTGTGGGACAATCTCTGAAGATTTCAACGAGTATAGAAAGAGGAAGTTCCTAAGTGATGTAAGGAATTACTATTGGGATGACCCCTTTCTCTACAAAAGGGGTTCAGACGGACTATTCAGAAGGTGCATAGCTGGAGATGAAGTGAAAGAAATTCTAGAACATTGTCATGGTTCCTCTTATGGAGGTCACTTTGCAACATTTAAGACAACTCAGAAAATCCTTCAAGCAGGTCTGTGGTGGCCAACTCTTTTCAAAGACACACATAGTTTCATCTCTACTTGCGACACATGTCAGAGGGCAGGGAACATTGGGAGAAGATATGAGATGCCCCAGAATCCGATTTTAGAGCTTGAAGTATTTGATGTCAGGGGAATTGAATTCATGGGACCATTCAATCCTCCATCTTTTGGTAATAGTTATATTCTGGTAGCTGTTGACTATGTCTCCAAATGGGTAGAAGAAATTTCCAGTCCAATCAACGATGCGAAAGTAGTTCTAAAGCTTTTCAAAAGCATAATCTTCCCAAGATTTGGGGTACCAAGAGTAGTGATCAGTGATGGAGGTTCTCACTTCATAAGAAAAGTCTTTGAAGGTCTGCTGAAGAAGCATGGGGTGAAGCATAAGGTGGAAACACCTTATCATCCACAAACAAGTGGACCGGTTGAAGTATCAAACAGGAAGATCAAGGCAATTTTAGCAAAGATTGTTGGAACCTCCAGGAGAGATTGGTCAGTGAGGCTGGAAAATGCATTATGGGCATACAGAACAGCCTTTAAGACACAAAATCAGACGAACACCATTTAAGCTACTCTAAGGCAACTAAACTCCTAAACTTTGATCTCTAGATAGCTCAATAGAAGAGGGAGATAGACCTACACAAACTGGAAGATTTCAGACTCAACGCTTATGAGAGTTCCAAAATATACAAGGAAAGGACCAAGGAGTTTCATGATAAAATGATTCTAGTAAAGGAAATCAACGCCGGTGACCAAGTCCTTTTGTTCAACTCAAGAATGAAGCTGTTCCCAGGAAAGCTCAAATCCAGGTAGTCTGGACCATTCTCTGTAAAGGAAGTTCTACTATATGGAGCTATCACTTTGGTTGGAAACAACGGGAGTGAATTTACAGTAAATGGACAACGAGTAATCCTAGAAACAGGATGTCAAACTTAGAGACTATAAACAAGCTAACTTGTGAGGAAATCCCATGTCTATCTTTGTAAATATTCCTTTTCAACTTTCTATCTTTCAGAGTTTCATCTAATGCGTTCTAGTTCAATTTTGGTTTTTGGTGTTTCAGGAAATTAGGAAACGAGTCTGGAGTAATGCTGTGATCGATCCACATTCGCAGGAAAGATAGATCCACCATCATGGCAAGATCGATCCACACTCACGATAGGATCGATCCATCACCACAAGAGAGATCGACCCAATACGCCCGATGTGATCGATCCAATAACAAGGTCCGAAGGCCGTGTGATGAGAACTTGGATTGAGTAACGGAAAAGAGTGAGATCAATCCAACGTCATGTGGCGATGTCAAGCAAGGGAGAGGCGTTACGGCGAGCAACAAGATGTCCTCCATACCTTTCCAAGATACCTCATAATTTCCCTTACACATCCACCACCTCCATCACATCAATGTTTCCTCTTTAACCCTCCTCCAAAAAACCTCGACTTTACTCCTCCACCACAAACTTTCATTCACAACCACCTTTTCGAAATCGCACATAAGGGTTATATTAAGAGAGTATCTCTCAGTCTTTCTCTCATTCACTTAAAAAATCATTCTCTCTCAACAAATTTCTCTTTAAGGCATTTCAACTAGAAGCATTGCTCTAACAAGGATTTTTCAACAAGCTATATTCACTTGCAAAATCGGTTTCATTCTTTAACTTTTTTGATATTCAATCTTTAAGACTTCCAATACGGGTTCAATATATTTCACTAAAAATGATTTCGTTGTTACAAAAACGTTTTTAATAAATCGGTTTTAACTTTGAAACAAAATCGATTGGACTAAGGATGACAAGTTATCACATGAAAATGAATGGAACTTGATTTGTGTCTAAGTAACTTGCATGCACAACATGTTTTTAAGAATGCATATTAGGCACTTGTTGAACTCTTTAAGAACTTTGAACACTACTGACACACCTTAGCTTCTATATTGTCTTTCCAAGATTAAGGATGTCTCAACCGTCGCGAGAAAGAATCCTAATAAGATCGAGAAGAGAGCGAGAAGTCTCGAGATGGAAAGACGGGGACCGTGAGATTTCTCCAGAATCTTCACTAAGAGCCTCGAACCTCTCAAAAAGGCAGCTTCGTATACGTGAGATTACTGAGCTGTTGCAGCGAACAAGACAACAAAGAGAGACTCAAGAGCAACACACTCTTCTTATTGCACAAGCGGAACAAGAAGGAGAGAACAGTGGATCCATTCAAAAACATCAAGAAATTCAACAACCTCATGTACTCCAGCACCAACAGCAAAGAGCACCGAATGCAGACCAAGGATAATATGACATGAAGGATGAGCACCTCCTTTAAGAATCCTTCATACCCCTTTTGAGGTCCATCCCGATCCCATACCTCATTGTACAATCCACTTGTTGTTTTTTGATTAATGCTTGCTACGTTTGCTTGTTGTTTTTGATTGCTATGCATGTCTTTATGCCTTAATTTTTTCACTATCATGTCCATCCTTGAGTCCAATCTCAAAACTTGGATTACACAGAGACTGTGTAATTCAGGTTTGGGAGAGGATTCAGAAGGACTTTAATATTTAATGAAATTTCCTTGTTTGTTCCTTTATCTCCAATTTGCAATGCATTCATACAGCATCTATTAGCATCAAAAACCCATAAAACATGAAAAATTTTCGAAAAATTTCTCTTCAAAAACAGAGTGTCATTTGCATTTCATATAGTTGCATAGAGGATGTTGTATGTGCATAGGGAACTAGGAAGGTGATAACCTTATAAGTATGATGTTTTCTCATAAAGTGTTAGTGCCCTGGTTGTTAGTTTTCTAATGCATCCTGAAATTGTCTGAAGTAAAACCGCACCTTACTTGTAATGTGAATTTGCATGATCATTTGTCTCCTAAATCATGTTGTGATTTGAAGTTTTTTCCTACCTATTAGAACTTGAATTTGAATGCTTAATTATCATGTTTGTGTGTTGAATATGAACTCATGGATAGCATATACATAATTGGGTTATCTTCTACCTTTTACCACTCTTGTTAACCCAAGTAGAATCCCCACTTTTGAACCTTACTTTCTTTCAAACTCTGAATTTACTATAAAGTGGCAGGTCTTTTATGGAATGAGCTTGGTAGAACGTGTTAGGTTCGAACTGACAGGAATAGGATCTCATGTAGTTCTATTCCACGATTTTGGACTAGATAGGACTAGGTGGGATTCGATTTCAAATGTTGGTATTGGGTGGAATCAAATGAAAATGGTATTGGTAGTTGGTAAAATGTGAAATGTTAAGAAAGAACCTTAGGAGATGAGATGAAAAAGAATCAGAACATGCTAGTAGAAAGTTTGGGGGAACATTAATATGCAAAAGAAGTATGGCTAGTGCAGAATAAGACAAAACGTATGACAATGATTTCAAAAGCGTAAAACCCAAAAGATAGTGAAAGTGAAAAGGCCAAGAGCCATTAAGTGTTTTAAGTGAGTAAGTTCCTGAAACAGCTAGCAGCATCTAAGAAAAAAGTCTCTCCTAAGGGTAACAAGGAAAAGATGAAAAATGGGAATTTAAATGGGTATGATCACTTTGAAGATTCAAAAGGGTAGAACTAGGACGCATCACTGGGTAGAATTAGGAAACTTAGATTTCATTAGCATTGGGTAGATGGGGGTTTTATTTCTGTATGCATCTAACTGTTCTTACCTTTAGCCTTCTGCTAAAACTCATTCCCTTTTTGAGAGAACCCTTGTTCTAAATTACTAACCACTGCATGAAGGGGTCATCTTTACTCCTTAACAAATGAATTTGAATAAATTTTGGAAGTTGGAATGGGTCTGTGATGAACTGTGATGAGTATGGCTAAAGTTTTTAAGTAATATGAACTTAGGATTGCATTCTAGAACTAGTACCATGACATCAATATTACCTATGTTTGCAGCATGTTTTGGTTCTGAGTTCCCACCTTCAAACCTCACTCCCAGACTTCTGAATTACTTGTTTGAGGGCAAGCAAGGATTTAGTTTGGGGAGTTGATGACTCTGAATTTTCATGGATTTTACATATCAATTAGCATCAATTCTGTGGTCTTTAGGCGTGCATACATCACATTCATAGTTGATTTTAGTAAGTTTTTTATTTTAAGAATTTTTCATTAGAATTTGCATATGCACGCATTTTAGAGATTTTTTAGGACTTTCAGGAGTTTTCGGGAAGGATTTATGAGATTTCAGAAAAGCAGCACTTAACATTGAATGGAGCATCACTTAGCGTGGAATGGACTGGCACAAATCTGGGTCGATCCCAGCATCTACTAGATCGATCCCAGCACCTATTTGGATCGATCCTGCATCTCATACCTGGATCGATCTCAAGCACTTTTGCAGCTCATTCTTAGATCGATCCCAGCACTCACTCAAATCGATCTCGAACACCACTCAGATCGATCTCACCACTTCATGTTGGATCGATCTCACAGCCTCATCTGGATCGATCTGAGATCTATCTCACCAGCTCAGATCGATCCCATCTCATCACGGAGTGATCTCCACCTTACCTTAGATCGATCTCCTCTCTCTCTCTTTCAAAGAAATTTGTGAAATTTCTGAAGACGCAAAGGAAGTACATGAAACAGAAGATGAGCTAAGTTTGGATCTATCACAACATGAAGACTGGATCGATCCCGCACTCAAACTAGATCGATTCCACACTCGCCTGGATCGATCTCAGGTACTCAACTCCAGGATCAATCCAACTCTCAAACGCATCTCAGGTTGGATCGATCTCGACCCTTACGTCCAAGCTCTCAACACTTCGGATCGATCACACACAAGCTCAAGCTCCGACCCGACCAACTCAAATCCGAATAGCACCTGAACCAAGACCCAAGATCCAAGACAATGATTGGCTTTTGTCTTTAGTGCGAATTAGGGCTTTTCTCTGAACACTATAAAAGCCCTGATTTGCCTCCCTTTGAGAGAAGTTTTAATTTTTCTTTCCTTTTTAGGTTTTAGTCTTAGGTTTTCATTTTCTTTGTTGTTCTTCATGTTCTTGGTGTAAAAACCAGATTTCTTTCAAGTTTTAAGTTAATCTACTGTTTTTCCTTTACATTCTTGCTTAGGTTTAGGTTGTTGTTTAGTTGGTGCTTGTTTATTCTCATTTTAACTCTTAATCTCCTGTTTTAAGTTTGTTCTTCATCTCTGTTTTTTTCTGTTTCATTGCTGTTCTTAGTTTCTAGGTTTGTCTTCTTGCTATTCTTCATAGTTTAACCTTAGATCTGCATGTTTAGCTTTGAAGTTATGATTTCTGTTTTCTCTGTTTTCATTTTCATGAGTAGTGAGTAGTCCATCAAGTTCCTGAGGATGGGGTAGACTAGGGTTGATGTTCTGGGTTGACCTTAGTACCTAAGTTGTTTGTCTTTAAATCCCTTATGTTTCACTTGCTCGTAATGCTGATTTGTTTCATCTTGAGAAGGACTGAAAACCCGCCTTTAGGCCCTTCAACACCTAGCGGTGATTTATTGAAGGTGTCCGGAACTAGGTGATTTCAGAGATTCGTTTCCCCTTCTAAGGGATTAGTTGTTTGGAAAACTTATTGACTATAGTAGATTGTTGTTCATGCCTGCTTATTAGTTACTATCTATGACGAGAGTTGAGTCTGTGATTGCTTTGCTTGAAATTGATTGCTAAGAGATTGGAATTGGTTGCTTATGTTGCTACTGTCTAGGGGTTAGCTCATTGTATGAGGTATGATAGGTACTTAAGTGGTTCAAGATGGATCCTTAGTCAATTACCCTTGTTCTTAGGAACTGTTTCACATTGTTTACATCTTTCACCTTCTTTTCTTTTACTCTATTTTTGCATCTTAGTCTTTTATGCTTCTTTTTATGTTTATGCACTTCACTTTTAACATGTTCATTGCACTTAGGACCTTTTAGCAAAACCACTCATTTTAATTCTTAGCTTGACTTTAAACCATCCATTTCATTCAGATTGATTAGTACACTCCCATTTGGATTGATAACCCATCTATACTACAATGATGGGTAATTGATACCCCAATAGGAATTCAAAATCCTACTATCATATGTGTGGCGAGCTCACTTACTTTTTGGGGTTACAAGTAAAGCAATCAGACGATGGTATTTTTGTCACTCAAAGCATATATGCCAAGAATCTGGTCACAAGATTTGGTCTCCAGGAGGCTAAGGAAGCAAAGAAACCTATGGGTACAAATGATAAATTGTCAAGAAGCTGATGAAAAAGTCGATGAAAAGTTATACAGGGGTATGATTGGTAGTTTTCTGTATCTAACAGCATGCATACTAGATATATGTTTTGCTGTGGGTATATGTGTGAGGTATCAGGCACAACCCAAGGTTTCTCATCTAAAAACAGTTAAAAGGATTATCAGGTATGCGAAGGGCACTGTGCATCTCGGCATATATTTCACAAAGGACACAAACAAGAATCTGGTAGGATACTGTGACGCTGATTGGGCAGGATCTCGTGATGATCGTCATAGCACTAGTGGAGGGTGTTTCTTTATGGGCAACAATCTGATTACATGGCATAGTCTTAAACAGCACAGTGTCTCACTGTCAACTGCCGAAGTTGAGTACATCGCCTTGGGCAGCTGTTGTACTCAACTCTTGTGGATAAAACAAATGGCTGCTAACTATGGTATGAACTCTAATCCCTTACTTGAATTATGTGATAACAAAAGTGCTATAAATATTGCTAAGAATCTGGTTCAACATTCTCGAACGAAACATATAGATATCAGACATCATTTCATCAGGGAATTGAGTGAGGCGAAACTGCTTATGGTTGATCATGTTAGCACCGATTTACAACTCGCTGATTCGTTTACAAAACCAATGGATTTCAATCGCTTTATCAACCTCAGGAAGGCAATTGGAGTGTGTGAACTCTAAATTGGTTTAATCAGTTACTTGACTCAGGGAATGACATGCCTGTGATTATCTGTATTTTAACATTTTTTTCAAAGCTTTGTGCATGTAGTTCAGTGTGAAAAACAGCTGCCTGTCATGCCATCCTGATCGAATCAATATCAAGGGGTTGCAAACACTTATTCCAGAAGGTCAAAGAGCTGAGAAGAGCACACACACACACACACATATATATATATATATATATATATATATATATATATATATATATTAAAGGGATGTTAGATGTTGAGAAGTCAAGTGATTCATCTAACTATCTAGGCAATATATGCCTTGAATCAAGGTTTCAGTGTTGAGAAGTCAAGCAATACACTTTACCACATGTATGATTCGAAACAATGACTCTTTAAAGGAAATTCTAGCTGCATGATGAAGGGTGTTTGCGAACTAAGATTGCAATTATTTCAAGGATAAAGGTATGACAGTGTGAAAGACTAGTCACACAGAAGTTACACGTATCATTGCAAGATCATTTAGCAGTTTGATCACACAAGGTAGTCTTCCTGTTGATGTCATCAGGCCCCTGTTCAAACGTTCATATTTTCTTTTAATGATACAAAATGTGCTAATAATGATCTACTATAGCATGGGTCACTCATGATTAGACCAGGATGTGAATATGATCTGGTGATATGTTTTAGAAATAATTAATATGTTTAAATTCATGTGTGATGATTTGCGCTAGTAGGTGTTGTTATCATAAGCATATATGAGTAATGGGTTTGTTGAGTGTGTTTCAGGTCCATCCCGACCTAGTAACATCCTCGAAATCTGAATGTGGTCATGATTTTCTTTTTCACACAAGAAAATCTGTATTGCGAGATTCAAGGAATCTTAACAAGGGAGTTAGAACGTTTGTTTGGTTATACCGTTCCAACTACCTAATCCTCTTTAAATTTCTTGATTTTCTGCTTAGGGTTTCATCATTTATTCACAACTCTCAGTGCAATAGATGAGTTTTTCTCTCAATTTTGTAGATTTCTACAGGTTGAGGCACCAAATCACCCTCTTGTGTAATCACCACTTCAATCTCCATTTCGGGCCGATTCATCTTCTCCTTATGATTATCAGACACCGGCGCCTATGATCACCTAGGAGTCACCTCCGGTGAACACATGCAGGACCATGACGATTTACCGGGGAAATCCCATCCTTGTGCCACGCTTTGAAGAAATCCCTGATGCTGCTACTGTGCATGTCAATATTCAACAAGGAGATGAACATTCTTTGCCTGAGGAAATTCCAATTCTGGAAGCTGAAGCACCACCTACTGTCCTTCATCCTGATTCACATGTTCAACACTTTGATTTTCAATACTGTGTTTGAAGACGGTCCACAAGTGTCTGCAGACATTCCTGTTCATGGTACCAGTCAGATTCGTGACGATGCGGGTGTCACTGAAGTTGATGAGGTGATGATTTTGGACGAGATCAAGAGAACAACTCCTCCTACTGATTCGGCAAGGGCATCTCGGGTCAAAAAAAGGAAACAACTATCTGTCAAATAAGAAGGTGTTCCAAAGAAAGTCAAGAAGGAGGCTCGGGTTCCAGCGTATGACACCTTCAAGTTCTCATCCCGCCTTGCTTCTCAGCGGTATGATCTGGTTTCTCGTAAAGATTGCTTGGCGGAGTATGCTATGATCTTCAAATCTGGTAGTTAGGTTCGCAAACTAATCGAAGATGCTCGGCTTCTTTCTACGGTGGAGAATCTGGGGGAGTATGATGAGGAACTCGTCTGGGAGTTTTATGCCAATGTCCCTGCTGATCACAAGGATGAGAAGTCTGTTGTGGTTCCGGTCAGGGGTAAATTTTTTGAGTTCTCTGCTTCGAAAATTAATGCCTTGTTCGGACTCCCTGAAGTTGATGATGTACAGAGCCGTATTCAAGTGGATGTTGTGACTCCTAACATGTTGGCTTCGTTTCTGAGTGGCGGTTCTGTTGTCAAATGGCCACTACTAAATCTAGGGTCTTTCACTGAATAACTTAGAGAGCTGTATCGAATATGTTGTCGAAATTGGCTACATTCAAAGAACTCTAGATATATGCACCCTGGCAGAGCAATGGTTCTCTATAAGGTCGCACATAAGATTCCGTTCAACTTAGGACGAGTTATGTTTCATCACATTATCGATCATGCTAAGTCTCCTGACTCGAAGTTCGTTCATCCATTTCCAAGACTGATCAGCCGTTTTCTTTCTGATCATCAATCTGCTTTGTCTCAAAAACAAGTGAATCAGGCTCCTGTTATGGAAGCTTCAGCTCATATGCTTGGTCGTTCTATAACAAGTAAGCAAGGGAGGTCTTCTAAGATGTTGAAGCTCAAGGACAATGTTGCAGAATCATCAAGGTCACATATCCGATCAAAGCCCAAAGATAAGAAGCAAGCTACAAGCTCAGGTACCGGGTTACGTAAGGTCGTGCAGCTAGCTATTCAGTTTCTAGAAGCAGCCTTGACTACATGTAAGTGTTTCTCACTCTCTTTTTCTTGTGACTGTTCTTGTTTTTGACATGGTGTCACGTAAGCAGGGGGAGAAACAGATCCAGATCAAACTGAATCAAACTAAGCATGAAGTGGTGGGAGAATGAAAATGTTCAGGGGGAGAACAGTTTTTAGGTTAGCTGCTCAGTTTATTTTTGTTTAGCCCTTAGACCGAACTTGAAATCAAGTTTGTTTTTGATGATAATTTTGTTTGACCAATGGTGGTTTCAATTTTCATAAATCGTTCTATATGATCTTGGTTTTCGAGTTAGTTCCAGCCTTTCTTGGTATTTGAGATGTAGGTTTGGAGTAAGTTCTTAATCATGACATCATGTCAAAAAGGGGGAGACTGAAAGTGAGAAATCAGAATGCTGTTGGAAACAGAAGACTGAGAGCAAATCAAGAAGCTGATGGGAACAAGAGTCTAAATGCCGAAGAACAAGTCAAGCATGAATCTCGGAGTACAACATGTGTATAAGAAGGAAGATCTGGAATATGTAGAGATATTAACAGACAAGAAGATATTATCAAAAGACGATTTTAACAAGAAGATATTTCGGTTGAGGATATCTCATGAAGATATTATTGTTAAGATAAGAGTTTGTTGTAAATGGATTAGGATTCGGGGTAGTTAGTATATAAAGGGTCTAAAGTGTTTTGTGTAGACTAACACTTTAGAACTTTTACTTGACTAGGATAAAAACGGCGATCAAAAACAGGGAGGTGTTTTGTGGTGAGTGTTCTAGACTTTGAGTGGGTGAGTTTATCAAAACGGGTAGCCTTAGGAAAAGTCTGTTTTTTTTATTAAACAATTAAAGGTGACAATCAATATAGTGTCTTGGATTGTGTAAAGTCTGTTTGTGTTAGTTTTTGTAAAAAGATTAAACAAACAAAGTCTAATAAAGAGTGTTTTTGTGGTTAAAACAGATTGTTGTTTGGGTTACTAATCTCTATACACTATCATTACCCATATAATCGTGCATGTGTACCTTGTATAGGAAGTAGGTGTACCAAACATTAGAAATAATTAGAAACAGTCATAAAATAGTTGCAAAATGTAACAAAACAGTGAACATATGCTTATATATAGGACTTGTGCGTGGTCATTTCTTTTCATCTCCAAACTAAGATTCAACCTCTTATATGACCCTAAAATTTTCAAATAATTATAATATTTTGAGCTCTAGAGAATGGGTGTATAATCGAATTGATATAGCTATCATAAATATTTCTGCACAATTCGTATCAAGGGTGGAAGAATTCATGTATGTTACAAGTAAACAACCGATAACATAATGTAGTGGATGTAAGTTTTATTTCCCTTGCATTAGTTGTCAGAATTCTATATTTATCATGGGGTTAAAATTTGGATATATACTATATATATATATAAGTAGAGAGTTTATACAAAATTTTTATATCTATAGAAAAAAAAAAAAAATAGGAATTTAGGTATTACAAATCATGCAAGTGTTACTACTGTAGACCAATTTATTATGATCAATTATGATGCATATAACTTCGTGTTTCTCTTTCTCAGAGTCGTTCCTACAATGTTATTAAAAAGACAACCGTCTCAGACCCTACATCAGATAACATATTTTCGGAGGCATCGTCTTTTATAATCATTTTATTTTTTAGTTGAATTGTCAATTTTATTTCTATAAAATGATAGTTTTCAAATGATCATTTTGGTTGTTGTTTTTCTTCTTCTAAGTACTTCTGGTTTTTAACTAATTCAATTGCTATTATAATATTTATAAGTTTTCAAATTTATAGTCACATTTAATCTATTAAAATAATATTGATATGAAGTTATACATACAATCTTTAAAATAATTTTAATACTAATTATTTATCATTTTTTTATGCAAAAATCTATTTTTCATAAAATTAATATATATATATATATATATATATATTTACGATACATAAATATTGGATATATTTTATCATCTATATTTTATTTATTACGTAATTAATTAAATTTAACTAAAAATGTAATTAAAAATCGCTCCGAGGAACTTATGCACAACACTACCCTTTCTTCACTGTCCTCACCTCTATTGTGCTTGTATCCAGCTTCTCGAACACATATCTCCGACTTGGATGTTGTATTACCTATTTGATATTGTGTTTTACTTTGTGGGTCGGTTTCATTTGGTTTGGGATAGTCTTAATTCAGTGTACTTTCGGTTAATGGTCAGCTCTATGATTTTAAATGTCATTTTTGGACATAGTTCATATTAGTGTATCTAGTATGTTTCTCATAGTTTCATATTAGATTTTGTGAGTTGGTACATATAAACCAACTTTTCTTTCTATTAGTTTTCGGTTATCTGGTTGACCAATTTCTTTATCAGATTGTATATAAACCAGCCCATGTAATCACGTTTAGGATTAACGAGAATGATATTCATTTTGTAATATGGTATCAAAGAAATGGGGTCTCTACCAGTGTTCCTTTCTCTCTTTCTAACAAGCTGAATCTTTTTATTCATCGATCCTTCTGAAAGTGAGAAAACAGGACGCTGATTGGAAACAGAGTACTGGAGCAAATCAGGAA
>OVBE01005170.1:0-22246 GCA_900406425.1 Iberis pinnata | reverse complement strand
ATTTTAATTCATCTAAGATGATCGAAGAACTCAAAGCTAAGGTTGACAATCTCTATTATGAGGAAGGAGCTACAACAGAAGAGTTAGCGGAGGCTGTTAAAGAACTAAATACTGCACTTAAGGCAGAAGAACTGTTCTGGAAACAAAAAAGTAGAGTTCTTTGGCTTCTAGAAGGTGACTCCAACACAAAATTCTTTCATGGCATTACTAAGCAAAGGAGAGCAAGGAATAAAATCACGAATCTAGTAGACCCATCAGGAACGAGAGTAGAAGAGGAGGATCGATTAGTGGCCATTGCTACTAACTATTTTCGGGAGTTATTCCAGTCATCTAACCCACAGTTCACTGAAGAGGCCATAGAGAATATTACCACAAATATTATTGACTAGATAAATGAAAGGCTTACTGCGACTGTTTCGGAATGGGAAGTTAAAAAAACTCTTTTTATGATGCACCCAGAAAAGGCTCCAGGTCCAGATGGCTTCACTGCACTTTTTTATCAGAAATTTTGGGATATTGTAAAGGAATATTTAACCCGTATGGTTAATGAATTTCTATTCAATGGAATAATGGCTAATGGACTAAATGATGCCAATATTTGTCTAATACCAAAGAAGGAAAATGCCAACGAAATGTCACAATTTAGACCAATTAGCCTGTGCAATGTGAGTTACAAAATAATTTCTAAGGTCTTATGCTAAAGAATGAAGACAATTTTACCAGACAAAATTTTTGAAACCCAGTCAGCCTTTGTTGCGGGACGACAAATAACTGACAATGTTTTGATAGCATAAGAAATGTTCCATGCTCTTAGAACTAACTTTGGAAGGAAAAAAGGCGAATGGCAATAAAAACAGATATGAGTAAGGCATACGACAGGCTAGAGTGGGAATTTATCAGTGCAGTCATGAAAAAGATGGGATTCTCGATTACATGGATTGAGTGGATAATGAGATGTGTAACATCTGTTAAATACCATGTGTTATTCAATGGTCAGCCCAAAGGAAATATAATCCCACATAGGGGGTTACGTCAAAGAGATCATTTGTCCCCTTTCATATTCATCTTATGTACGGAAGCGCTCGTTAGCCTCCTGAATCACGCAGAAAGTGAGGGAAAGATAACGGGGATGCGCGTATCACGTGCAAGTCCTCCTATATCCCACCTTCTCTTTGCTGATGACAACCTATTTTTCATTAAGGCGGAGCCCCGTGAATGCTATAAAGTAATTAAAGTATTGGAAATTTATGAAAAAGCCTCAGGACAATGCATTAATTATGATAAATCATCCTTACTCTTTGGTAAGCGAGTATCTGGGAACGTGAAATAATCTATAATGACTACGACTGGAATATCAAACGAAGGAGGTATGGGAACCTATCTGGGTATTCCTGAGGATATTAGCGGTTCTTAAGTAAGACTTTTTTCCTACTTAAAGGACAAGTTAAAAAATCGTGTGAATGGATGGACTGGACGATGGTTATCAAGAGGAGGAAAGGAAATACTTATAAAGTCGGTCCTGCTGGCCCTACCAACTTATGTAATGTCAAACTTACTACTTCCTTTAGAGATTTTTGAAAATCTAGCTAGTGCCATTGCACAGTTCTGGTGGAGCTCTAACCCGCCTGAAAGGGGACTACATTGGGTTAAATGGGAAAAATTATGCATCCCAAGAGAGAACGAAGGAATTGGATTCAAAATAATCCATGAATTTAATCTTGCTTTACTGGGTAAACAGATGTGGCGATTAGCACAACATCCTACCTCACTACTAGCGAGGATTCTACGAGGAAGATATTTTTGTTATAACTCGCCTTTGCGTGTAACGAAAGTGCACAATCCTTCTTATGGATGGACGAGTATTATGGCTGCAAAACCATTAATTTCTATAGGAATAAGGCAAAAGGTGCATTCAGGAAATGATATAAGAATTTGGGAAGACTTATGGATCCCAACAACACCCGCAAGACCAGCTAGACCAATCACACCGGTACTACACCCAATGATGTCGGCAAGGGACTTGATGAGCGATACCCCGAAGAGATGGGATAATGACCTATTAGAAAGATATATACAAAAAGATGACACCCAACTGATACAATCTCTGGCCATATGTCAAGATTATCATCAGGATGAATACTGCTGGAGTTACACAACGCATGAGGTTTACACTGTAAAATCAGGATATTGGGTTGCTACCAATATACTCAATAGCACCACGGAAATACAAGAACCAAGCATAATAAAACTCTAGGCCTTTGCGTGGAAGATAAATGCACCTCCAAAAATAAAACATCTTATTTGGCATACGGTATCTGGACAATTAGTTGTGACACGCAATCTTATACATCGTCATATGCCATGTGATAATCACTGTCCTAGATGTGGTGCAGAGAATGAAACTATAAACCATGCAATCTTCGAATACCCACCTGCTTTGCAAACATGGGCACATGCGAATACTCCTACACCGCTAGCCCTATTCCCAACGACAAGTCATTTCACGAATTTGGACTATCTATTCTGGAGGAAGAATGATATCGAAGATCCTGAACTGGACATGGATCCATACCCATGGATTTTGTGGTATATTTGGAAAGCAAGGAATGAGAAGCTCTTTAGAGGGATAAACAGGGACCCATTGGAAACTGTAAGACACGCAGAAACTGAATGCCATGCTTGGTTTCGAGCTAATAAGAGGCCAGAACGGAGAGTGGTAGTGCAAAATTAAGGGCATGTATCTACCTCTGAGAGATGTCTGATTGATGGCTCATGGAAAAACGATGCACTCTTTAGTGGTTGTGGGTGGACATGGATTAATTCAAGAGGAGAAACTCAATTTCTAGGAGCAAAAAACCAATAACGGAGGTTATCACCGCTACACTTTGAATTAGAGACTCTTTCTTGGGCAATGGAATGCATGTAACAAAAGTCAGATTGTCAAGCATTTGGAACCGATTGTAAGGAGCTAATCAAGATGATACAAGATCCGGAAGCATAGCCTAATTTCTCGACTGAGTTAAAGGAAGTTCAAAAGCTAAAGGAGAGGTTTACTGAGTTTTCAGTTTCGTATTTTCCCCGTGAGAGAATTGTTTTATCTGATTCGTTAGCTAAGATAGCGAGGTCTTTCCATAGAGAATTGTATTACATTGGTTGCTCTATCCCGGTCTGGTTTTCCAGACCACCTCAAGCTTGAGTAATAGAACAGCTGCTTTGCGAAAAAAAAAAGTTAGGTTATTGGTACAATTCACCCATATTACACTCTATTTCTTATTTGCTTTAATTTTTATATTCCCAATTGTTTTGTTTTCTTTAAATCGTGAGAGTTTTAGATTTTTGACCTATGATTTTTAAGTATCTAAAATCAAGAATTTGAATATTCCTATTTAAAGAATAACTATATATATATCAAAAAGAGTTTGAACTTGATGCAAACCAACTCCTTGCACTACTACCAAAATAACCTTTGTTTTGCAATCCTAGCTCACAATACCTTGGGTGTTGTAGTGGACAAGTTATTAATTAGGATTCTCTTTCTTCTATCTAAATACAGTAATATAGTTCTATACATTTCTTGTTCTAGAGGATCAATGCATTATCAAAGAACACTATGAATTTCTGTAGACCCCAAGTGAATACCTTTCCGTACAGCAACATTATTGACATTCTACATATTTAGTGGCACAAATTTGTTGTTTTATTCTTTAAAAAGATTATTTTTGGTTCTGTGGCTGAATTCTTTTTAGTTGTTTATTTCAGCCTTGTCGAGTTTTGGCAAGTCTCAATGTAGTGTCACTTTCCACTAAAAAGTTTCTTTTTCTCAATTTATTTTCTTATAATTTCACAGGTAAATCGCCGTGAAGATTGCAATAGGAAGATTAGTTGGGCATCAAATCAAGACTGCTTAATGGGCATTATGATACGCACAATATGTTATTAAATTACCACTATTGCCGCAAAAATAAGGTTACATTCCACAAACATATTTAATCATTACCGTATATATGTGATGCATGAATCTCAATTTTCCATTTTTTTGTCATTTCAAAAAGTGTTAATCGTAGGAATAGCCTACTTATAAAACAAGACTCGTCCCATAGCATAAGTCATAAAAATTATGTAAGCTCCAAAACTGTTGGAGCAAAGAAGAATTTTCTTGAATGAAAAACTGATGTAGAATTGCAGGTTGTGGAACATGTGTGTAATATACTAATTGTTGTTGAGATATTGTTGGGATGTTAAATCGTTTAATATATGTTGGTTCTATAATATATGAAATATTTACACGATCAAGATCATTGAAAATATGGAAGTTACGTTTATGAGTGTTTATGTGGCATTGAAGATTTATTGAGAATATAAAAACTATTCTCAATAAAGAAAAGAAGATTAATTGAGATATTCTCATATTTAAATCTTCAGTGAATATTGGAAGTTGTTGCGTTTTGGATGCTTTAAATACAAGATAGATGAGTCAAATTCGGTTAGCCGCACAAATAAAAAGCTCAATCTATTGAAAATCGGTCTCTGGAAAAAGGTGCAATTTGAGTGTCTAACACACTTATACCATTGTGTAACCTTCCGAATCACGAGGTGTTTTAGATCAAGGATAGACTTAGGAGAACGACCTAGGAGTTATGATTCTTGGATTTGTATTAGAGACTTGTGTGTCTCATTGTAGGATAGAGATTGATTGGTTTCAAACTAACGTGTGTCTTAGTGTCGAGTAATTCCATTAGGCAAACTCTTATTTGTTAGTTTGTCTAATAAATCTCTAGTGTTTGGTATGAGGATGTATGCATATTGCTGAACTTTGTTAATTCTCTTGTGTGTTCATATTCTCGTTCTTTCAATTGGTATTAGAGTCAAACACCTAATCTCACATGTGAGATCCTAAAAAGAGAATACGGCGACATCTACAAAGATTATGGCTCCATACACTGGAAAGTGAGAATGAAGGCAAACATACGAGAGATTGATGAAGATGTTTGGAAAATTGTTCAAAATGGATGGGAAGAGCCGTATGTAACAACAAAAGATGGGACTAAGACACCTAAAACCAGATGGACAGCAACAGAGAAAAGGATGTCAAAATTTAACACAAAAGCGTAGTTGAAATCTTCAAATATGTAAATCAAGAGAATTTTGAACTTATACAAGGATGTGAATCAGCTAAAGAAGCGTGAGATATTTTACAAAATTCTTTTGAAGGTACTGTCAACGTTAGGAGTACACGGTTGGATATGTTGTCATCACAGTTTTAGAACATAAAGATGAATGATGACGAGAAGGAGAAATTCAATTCTAAGCTTAGTTCTATTACTAATGTAACAAAAGTATTGGGTAAAAATTACAATGACGCAAAATTGGTGAAGAAACTTTTGCGATGCTTTCCTACAAAGTTTGTAGCTCATAAAGCTGTGATAAAAATGACGATAAACACTGATGAACTTAAGTTTGTGAAGCAGTTGATGTCTCTGCATTTTAGTGATTTTAAGAAGTCATTTAGCATCATTTTAGGGTCTTTTAGTTGTACATATGTTGCATCTATAGATGTTATTAACAAATTTGCAATTTTTAGGAAGTTTTGCATTAGCACTTGCATACACATGCATTTTGAAGATTTTTCAGGACTTTCAGGAGTTTTCTGAATGTAAGTGCAACTTTGGACAAGGAGAAAGGGAAAAGAAGAGTCGAGCCCAAAACGACGAAGATGAATCAAACAACGTGTCGAGCCAAACCAAAGCTGGCTTGATCAACAGGCCAAACAGCTCGATCAACCCATCCCAGCCAGCATCACCATCGGACCATCAAGACAACCATCAAGGCGACCATCTAGCCTAAACTTCTTCGGCTCGATCACCTTAGCTTTCCGGCTTGATCACCATCGAGCCAAGTGATTGAGCCACCTCCACTTCGGCTCGATCACCACCTTGGCCATCTTGATCGCATGCAACATCCCGCCTCAATCACCATGCAACATCATGGCTTGATTCCGTGATCGAGCCACCTTGAAGCCAACAGGTCTCGATCCTAGCCGCAACTCTTTTGCCACCTTTAATGTGGCCTGGCTCCGGCTCGATTACCCCGTGCTGCTTCTAAGTATTTGGCTTGATCCCAATCTTCTATATGGCTCGATCGTGGCGATCGAGCCAAGCAGCTCTGACCCGACCAACTTTGAATCAGGATGGGCCAGACCCAAGACCTAGTTTAATCATTTCTTTTTGTCTTTTATGCGTTTTAGGGATTTTCTCTAAACACTATAAAAGCCCTAAACGCCTCAATTTCGAGAATCTTCTTTCTTTTTTACCATTTTTAGCGTTTGTCTTAGGTTTTAGTTTCTCTTTATTTGTTCTTGATTTTCTTCACGTTCTAAACCCATATTTTGCTTAAGTTTATGTTTATTTTCTGTTTTCTTCTTTTTCATGCTTAGATTAGGGGTGTGAACTATCTGGTGCATGTTGATTTACGTTTTATGCTTTTAATCTCGTTTTTAGCTTGATCACTACCTTTGTTTTCACTACTGTTCCATTGATACTCTGTTTGTCTGGGTTAGTGTTCTTGGTGTTCATCATCTTTAACTTTTGATCTTCATGTTTTCCTTAGTAGCTATGCTTTCCTGTTTTACTGATTTCACATCAAACATGCGTACTGAGTAGTTACCTTAGGTTCCTGAGGATGGGGTAGAATAGCGTTGACGTCATGTTCTTACTAAGTGCCTAAGTTAATTTGCATCTAGATCCCTTCTGTTTCATTGCTCTTCATGCTGTTTTCTTTCTGATCAATTTAAATATGACTTTATGCATTTCAGCACTCAAAAGGTGTTCAATGAAATGCCTGAACATGGTGATTTCAGAGATATGCACATCATAGCCTAAGAGATTAGATGCTTAGGGTGCTTATTGGCTTTAGTAGATTGGTTCCTCATGCATGCTTAGTAGTGTACCGTTAATGAGAGTTAGGTCTGGTGATTGCTTTGCTTGAAACCATTTACCAAGACATTGAACTTGGTTGCATATGAATTTGCTGTCTAGGGGTTAGCTTATTGTTTGAGGTATGTTAGGTGTTTAGGTAGTTAAGAAAGGATCTCTAGTCAATTACCCTTGTCCTCAGGAACTGCTTCCCACTTGATTGCATCTTTACCCATTTTTCTTTCTTGCTGTTTATGCTTAATATCTGCCAACGCATGTTAGTATTTGTTTCATGTTTTCTGTTTTAGTTTTCTGCATGTTTTGTTTGTTTAGGACTTGTTTGTAAAACCCCCATTCTTATATTTAGATTGAATTAGTATTTCCATTCACATCCATATTGTTAGCATCACACCCATTTGGATTGACAATCCTATCCTATACTACAATGGCATGTTTTTGTAGATAGGGATTTGATCTCACAAAACCAAGACCCAAAAAACAACTGTTATCAGCAATAAGAATGCTAAAGGCTGAAAATATGGAAATGGATTCTAAATCATCCAAAATTGTAGAAGATCTTGCAATTACAGTTGATGAAGACAAGCAAAAGGTATTGAAGAATTTATGTGTATAATGATTCAAAAACTTGAAGAAACTATGGTTCTCTTATCTCATATGTCTCAAGATACATTATAGAGCAAGGAAGAACGAAAAAATGCATGGAGTTTAATGTTGTAATTGTCATGGTATTGGACATGTAAAATTAGTTTGTCCATCGTTTAAGAGAAAAGAAATCAAGTGTAATAAGTGCAATGGTCGTGGTCACACAAAAGCAGTTTGTGTAAACACACGAAAAGAAAAGAAGAGGATGGCTCAAATTCGGAATGATACAGAGTCAATTCACACGAAAATGCTCTTAATTTGGTAGCCTTGAGTGGATTTACGAAGCCTGAAAAAGAAAGCGAAAATCATGAATCTGCATCGTTGTGTGTTACACACAACTTTTGTGTTGCACCGAGCAGTGTTTCAGAAAGTGTTGAAGAGGTGGATATTCATGCTAAAGTCAAAAACCTTTATGAAAGCAGGGTTAATTTGAGTAATGAAAACTTCAGCTAATCAGGGATAAGATCATTTTGGAAGCCAAAGTGAATATCATAGAGCTAAAGAAAGATATTATAGGTGGTGCACATGAGATGTCTCTTACTGAAAAGAAGACAATAGAAGAAAAAAAAAATTGAGTTACTTGAAGAACTTATGGTTGAACGTCAAAAGAATACAACACTAGAAGAAAAAATCATTGTGTTTCTAGATGTACTTTTATCATAAAAAGAAAAGAACGAAGAGATCTTGCGCGAGTTTGATGAGAATAAGAAGTAGATTCGTATGTTAAACAACGGTTCTGAAAATCTAGATAAAATTCTATCAGTTTGACAACCTCCAAAAACAAATTGGGGTCTTAGCTATAGTGGAACATCATCCATGAAACTGGCGTCTTCATCTGGACTTTCGCACTTTACAACTACTAATCCAACATATATGAAAGTGTATCACACAGAAAAAAACAAACCATACATGATCAAGAGGTACATGATCAGGAGGTAAGTAAGCATCAAGAGCAAGTAGTTCTAAAAGTAACAATGAAAAGAAGACATGTGTATCGTCGAGGAAGTGATGTAGGAGTGTATGAGGCACACAAGATAAACATGTGTTATGTAAGACACCATAAATCACAATGCCTAATGAAATTCAAGAATTTACAGCATGCCTGGAAAATAAATGCAGTTTTTCCTGAGCCCAAAAGAGTCAAATATGTTTGGGTGGTCAAAGAGATTCAAGAAAAACATCTTAACAAAGGAGATAAATATGATCTTTATGGATATACTAAGCATGTTTTATCACTCAAGCAGGGGAAGATGAAGAGACTATTTTTGTGGTGATATTTGATTAAGGGGAAGTATATGATGATACTTTACATGATATATGATTGCTAGGTTTCAAGAGTGAGCTTGAGTTATAAAACTCAGTGATAAAAGGGGAGATTGTAAGCTCCATAACTGCTAGAGCAAATAAGAATTTTCTTCAATAAAAAATGATGCAGAACTGCAGGTTTTGAAACGTGTATGTAAGACACTAATTATTGTTGAGATACTGTTGGGATGTTAAATCGTTTAATATATGTTGGTTCCATAATATATAGAATATTTGGAAAATCGAGATCATTGGAGATATGGAAGTCACGTTTATGAGTGCTTATGTGGCATTGAAGATAGAGGAGACCTGAACCAACATGGATGAAACAATATAGATTCCCCTGGGAGGAGGTCCCGTGGTTACTATGCCGCTGCGTTTCCCTGTGCTTTTCTTTTAGCTGGAAACTCGGGATCGTAAATGGATTCGAGTACCATTCTGATCGCCTATTTCATGATATTTTCTATAGGTAAAACTTGTTTTCAACTTCATGGTCTTCCTGATTGGTATATCGAAAAGCTTATTGAGAATATAAACAAAAGAAAATATTCCAATAAAGAAAAGAAGATTTGAGATATTCTCATATCTAAATCTTTGGTGAATATTAGAAGTTGCTGCGTTTTGGATGCAATAAATACAAGATATATGAGTCAAATTAGGTTAGCCGCACAAAAACAAAAAGCTCAATCTATTGAAAATCGGTCTCTGGAAAAAGGTGCAGTTCGAGTGTTTGACACACTTAAACTAGTGTGTAACCTTCTGAATCACAAGGTGTTTTAGATCAAGGATATACTTAGGAGAATGACCTAGGAGTTCTGATTCTTGGATCTGTATTTGAGACTTGTGTGTCTTATAGGATAAAGATTGATTGGTGTCGAACTAAGGTGTGTCTTAGTGTCGAGTAATTCCATTATGAAAACTCTTATTTGTAAGTTTTTCTAATAAATCTCTAGTGTTTGGTTTGAGGACGTAGGCATATTGCTGAACCTTGTTAATTTGTGTGCTCATATTCTCGTTCTTACAACTTAGGATCTAGGGCCAAACTTATATTCATAATAGGAGCACATATATATATATATATATATATATATTTACTACTATAAGAAACACATATTTTTGGATTGGGATTAGGACACAATATTAATATGGACCCGCCCTGATCAAATCTCAATCAGATTGTAAATCGAAATCATTGAAAGCCCAGATAAGCTCGAATGAAGAATGAAGAACATTTTAGAAGTGACCGCAATTCAACTAAAAAAAATTCTCCAACGACTTTCGCATATCAAACCATCCGACTTAGATATTGGAAAAAGCATACGCCATAAGTCTCATTAGCTTAATCTACCTAGTATTTGACTGCCTCTTACATGAATAAATAGATATGAACCTTGTATCTAGAATGTATAATTATTAATATCTCATATTTGAATTTATAATTTTTGATACCCAAATTCTTTTTGAGTTGATTCGATATGTGACCTTAGTTAAGCCACTTTAAACCCCTAATTCTAAAAAAGAAATTTTTTCAAAGGTAAAACCTACAAATCAATTCTACTTGACTTAAGTGTGTTCATGATTCTACACTAACCATATTATTTCCATTCCATCTTCTTCGTTGCTTTAAATTATAATAATAAAATAATTAATTTTCAATCATATAATAAATACTCATAGATTTTCAGTCTCTCATGTATTTTGAATTTTTCAAATAGATATGTAAGTTGAGCCTGGCAGGATCCATGGTTACCGGAAGAAAAACCTCGTCCTGTGCTGATTTATCTTACAGGAATACTCTCAAATATGAGGATCTCTGATTTATTAATAACAAATTCTAATCACTGGAATTTACCTCTAATTCATGAGCTGATAAGGAAAAAGAATATACCAACCGTTCTTTTAATTCGACCATCCTCCTCCATTCCAGATCGTTGTTATTGGCACTTTATGAAATCTGGACATTATTCAGTACAATCGGGATATGATCTAGCATTAATAGTGAAAAATGACCAAAAAATGGATGGCATGAGTTACCATGGACAGCTTCGCTGCGCGCTGTAGTGTGGAATTTATCAGCTCCTACGAAGTTGAAACACTATCTTTGGCAAGTTCTATCGGGTGAAATTGCTGTAAATGATCAATTGCTTACAAAAAAATTAATAGCGGATGGTTTTTGCGATCGTTGTGGTGTTGATCGAAAGACCATAAACCATGCCTTGTTGACCTGTCCTCCCACACTACATAGTTGGGCACTTTCGTTAATCCCCACTTCACCGGGCATTTTTTCATTAGAGCATCTATTTCAAAATATGCATTATTTATTATCTGGAATTGAGAAAGAATAGTCCTCAAACGATGATTTCCAAGCGTTCCCCGGGATTATATGGTATATCTGAAAAGCGAGAAATGCGATGTGCTTTAAGAACTCTCATTGGAAACCACCAGATATCGTTGAAATGGATGTAAAGGAAGCGGCAGAATGGTTATCAACCAAGATAGCTGGCGGTACAATTCAAGTGACTAGGAATATTCAGAGTACGAAACTCGCCGTTGCTCCGTTCCCAACGTTGGATTGCTGTAGTTTTCATGAATCCTGGAAGGTGGGGAATTCCATAAGCGATATAAGCTGGTATATATCAAGCTCTTCTAGAGATTCTCGGTTGTTAGGATGTGTAGGTATCAGATGCGGTATCTCGCCATTGCACACCAAATTGCTCGCTTTCATTTGGGCGCTCAAATGCCTCGTAAATATGGTAGACAATGCTCTAAGTTTATCACCGATTTGACCGATCTTATCCACCTACTCGACAACCTGATCGAGTGGCCATCATTTACAATAGCAAAAATAAATCAGTTAAAGATGCTTTGCACGCCTTTTGAAATAATCCACCGAATCAGAATCTAGAACAAACGTGACGATCTACTTGCGAGATTAGCCTGCGAAAGAAATTTGTTATCGTCTTATGTCGTCCCTCCATCACCGTGTTGGTGTACTATTTCTCATACTATGTTTTAATTTTATTTTATGCATTTTAGTTGTAAAAAATAGATATGTATATATTTAAATAATATCCAATATTCGTAAATAGACATATATTCGAATATATAAATCAGCATATATAATATCATATTATTCCATGTAAAACATTATAGTCTACTCTATATAACAAAATATAAAATCAAATACTATTTACCATAACTCTTACACAAAATTAATATTATGAATATTATGGTAAACGTTTTTCAATTCTATTATAGTGAGAGAGAAATGGTCCCAAGAAAGCATGTCGAGGTGGTGATTGTGGAGTTGGGCTCATTGGCTAGTTCGTTGACAATTAGGTTTATATTGTCTTCAATTATTATGGAGATACTTTGTGAACAAAAAAATCGATATATCTTTTTCCGGAGTGATTGGTTGTGTTTTTTTTTCTCCAGAAAACTATCTTTTTTCTTCTCCGATTTAAGTTATTTAACTTATTTAAATTCTTTTTTTATTTTAGGTTTTAAACCTACTTTGCACTTACCATTTCCTATATATGTAACTTGTATTTGTAATATAATTTTTTGTTTCTGATATCATTTGGGTTTTGGTTAATTAATGCAAAAGATCCTCCAAGCAAATTTTCAAGATATATGCTTTTACTTGTATAAAGTTGTCTATATACTATTTAGGGTAAGAAAACAAATTCGGTCTCTATTTAAGGGAAGACACCACATATGTTTGTCTTTTAATAAATGTGTTTTATCCTATTAGAATTTAGCTCAAAATGTTCACAATATCAATTATATAACTTTTCATTTAACCTTTTCTAAGTTGTGTTACATCCACATCTACTTACCACCATTCATTTGAAAAAGAAACAACTTTATAATTTGTTTTAATTATCAAATAAGTTTCTTAAGGAATGGGTGTCATTGGCAAAACCTTTCATCAAAACCCTAGGACATATTTATAAGATTGTTTTGTTGTACCAGAATTCGAATGTTTTATACGTAGTTACAGAGTTTTTTTAATTAAATTATTTGTTAAAAAGCTTTTTTACTGAAGATGTTTATAAATATTACTAAATTCAGACCCATTACAACATAAAGTTAGACTCAAACTGGTTTCAAATAAATCAAACTAAAGTCGAAACTAAACTAAACAAAACTTAAATTAAACCAAAATTTAGAAAACTCTAGAAGGTCTGAGGAGAACTTAATACTTCTGTGGCCAACCGTCAAAACTGTGTAGATTCTCCGGTCATCACCTCTAATGGTCGGCTTTGAAATCCAACAATGACGAAAACCACCACAGTCAAAACCTTTGACGAGGAAGAAGAAAATTTGTTTTGGATCACCGGGGAGCACTGTCACATGGAGAAGAAAAGATTTATGAGAGGGGACTATCCTCAGTGTCGGTCTCAAAGTATTTGATGCTTAAAGCTGAGGATAAAAATGATGCCTTTTAACCATATACATTTAGTAAGTGGAGATCGAACCCGTCCCAAAGAAACTTCATAGAAGCATGCTTAACCAACTGTGCTACATATGATAACTGATTTTTGATGCCCCTAAAATTTACATAAATTGTGCGAATGAATCCTTTGTTTCTCTAGCTTCCATCAAGGCCGGGCCTGATACTCAACTACCAACGAAGTTGGTTTAACTCCTCCTTACCTTAGTTGTCGTCTTCTAGAAGCTCAAGAAAGGAAAAATCCCATGCTAACTTGTGCAGGGTTCTTTTGATGTCTGCCTTGCTATGGGAGATTTATCTGTCTATGGATCTTCCTTGGATGTTTGCCTTGCTAACTTGTGCAGGGTTCTTCAGAGATGTGAGGAGAAGCATTTGGTGCTAAACTGTGAGAAGTGTCATTTCATGGTGACTAATGGGATCGTGTTCGGACACAAATTTTCCGAGAAAGGTATTAAGGTAACTAAGTCTAAAATTGAGGTAATGACTAACTTGCAGGCACCCAAATATGTCAAGGATATTCGCAGCTTTCTCGGTCATGCAGGATTTTACAGAAGGTTCATTCAGAACTTCTCAAAAGGTTGCTAGACCGCTCACTAAGTTCTTGTGCAAGGATGTCAAGTTAGAATGGGATGATGAATGCCAATATGCCTTTCTAGCGATTAAGGGAGCCTTGGTATGTGCTCCAATTGTCCAGCCACCAGATTGGGAGTTGCCATTTGAGGTGATGTGTGATGCAAAAGATTTCGCTGTGGGAGCTGTTCTTGGACAACGAAAGGATAAGAAGCTCCATGGCAACTACTATGCTTCTAGGATGCTTGATATAACTCAACACAATTATACAACAACTAAGAAAAATCTTCTAGCCATTGTCTTTGCTTTTGAAAAGTTCAGATCCTATTTAGTGGTATCCAAAGTAGTAGTCCACACCGATCATGCAGCATTGATGTATCTTCTTTCTACAAAAGGATGCTAAACGCAGATTACTACGTTAGATTTTACTTTTATAGGAATTCGATATAGAGATCAAAGACAAACGCGACATAGAGAATGGAGTTGCAGACCACATATCCTGACTTATAGTAGAAGATGATGTTCCTATTAATTATAGTTTACCTGAGGAACAAATTTATGCTATTAGCACTATAGAGGATGAGAATCCTTACACCTATAGAGTCGATATATCTGATGTGATTACTCCTTGGTTTCGTGATGTTGCTAACTATTTAGCTGTTGATGTTGAACCACAAGAATTTTTCAGGTTACCAGAAGAAAAAGTTTTTAAGGGATGTCAGACATTACTATTGGGATGAACCTTATCTTTACAAGATGTGTAGAGATGGTATGTTCCGAAGATGTTTGCCTGAGGAGGAGATACATGATGTCTTGTACCATTGTCATGGTTCAGACTATATTGGTCACTTTGCCACATTCAAGACGGTTTCCAAGGTACTCCAAGTAGGTTTCTGGTGGCCCACAATGTCCACAGATTCTTATGACTTCATCTCATGCTGCGATTCATGCCAAAGACAAGGGAATATCTCAAAGAGGAATGATAAGCATCAAAACTTCATTCTTGAAGTTGAGGGTTTTGATGTGTGGGAAATTTACTTCATGGATCTTTTCCCTATGTCTTATAAAAACCTTTATATCCTAGTTGTTGTTGACTATGTATCTAAGTGGGTTGAAGAAATTGCTACTCCCACTAATGATTCTAAAGTTGTTCTAAAAGATGTTCAAATATGTGATTTTCTCTAGGTTTAGTATCCCTAGAATAGTTATCACCGATGGAGGCACTTAATTCATCAATAGAGTCTTTGAAGGATTGTTGAAGAAGCATGGAGTTAAACACAAAGTGGCGCCACCATATCACCATAAAACCAGTGGAGAGGTAGAAGTTTCTAATAGGGAAATCGAATCTATTTTGCAGAAAACGGTGAATGCATCTAGGAAAGATTGGTCTTTGAAGCTAGATGATGCTTTATGGGCTTACAGAACTGCATTCAAGACTCCTCTAGATACTACTCCATTCAATCTTGTTTATGGTAAAGCTTGTCACTTACCTGTAGAATTAGAGCACAAGGCTGCATGGGCTGTCAAGTTGCTGAACTTCGACATGAAGCCCGCAGCGTAACGACGTCTCATTCAACTTCATGAGTTAGAAGAGATTCGCCATATTGCTTATGAGAACTCTAAAATCTACAAGGAGAGAACAAAATCTTCCCATGAGAAAAGATCATTCCCAAAGACTTTCAACCAGGTGATCAGGGATTACTCTACAACTCTCGATTGAAACTATTCCCTGGAAAATTGAATTCTAGGTGGTCTGGACTGTTTGTCATCAAAGAGGTAAGACCCTTTGGTGCGGTTGTTCTGGTCAATCGCCAAGGAAATGATTTTTTGGTAAATGTTTAAAGGCTAAAGCCTTATCTAGCTACTTCAGAGCTTACAGAGGAATCTCCAATGTCTCTGATTGATCCACCCTCTGCTTAGAGGTATGTATTGTCAAGCTAATGATGTTAAAAAAGCGCTAAGTGGGATGCAACCCACTATTTGGTATTTTTAAGTTTAGTAATTTTTGTTTTGAGTCAGTTTATATTTTTAGTTTACTAGTAGCATATTAATTTTTGGTTTTTAGTCTATAAGTTTCAGAAAAAGAGAATGTTTTTAGGTACAGCCTAGAGGATGGGATCGTTCGATCCCCCAAATGGATCGATCGATCCAAATTGATGAAAATTTTGTGGACCAAGAGATCGGCCGATCCTATATCTGGATCGATCGATCCAGCCCCCAGATCGATTGATCTGTCGCTATGGAAAAACCAACATTTGAGGAGATCGATCGATCCCTCACCCAGGTAACCGAAAATCACTTAAATGAAATCAGATTTTTAGCTCCTAAACCAACCCAAATTGATTTTAACCGAGATTTCACCTTCTTCAACCTACATCTTTGACCCAAACTCCCCATTCCACCATTTTTACTCCAAATGTTCTCCAAAATCTTTGAAAATCTCTCTTGCCCTATCTCCCTCAAATCTTGCTCGATTTTAACGGTCTTTGACTCTATTCCACACAATTTTCTTCACTCTATCCGTTTCTAATACTCTCTCATCAATTCTACGAGTTATGGGTTCAATTTTCCCATCCCTAGTTCCGAGAATTTTAGGTTGAGGTGGGTATATCAGGTTTGGTTGATTTTAGGAGTTGTATTTTTTGTTTTGATCGATATACTACATCTATATGTCGATTTCGTAGCAATGATGATGATTTAAGGTTTGATTGGTGTTGATTTTGATATTAGGTAACAATTGGGGATTTCGGGTTTTGGTTTATTTGAATGGTGAAATGACTCTCTAGGATAAATTTTAACTTTCTTTTATACTTATTTAGGCATGCATGATGATTGAAAAAAGAGTTATGTTGAGATTGTGGAATTTTTTACTTTAGGATTGGAACTTTGGTTAAGGATTTTGAGTTTAGTTGTTTCTTGTGCATAAATGAGTTAAAGGAATGGTTTAGGAATGAATTGGGATTGTTAGATGTGTTAGATTAGTTCCTATGATTTTTAAATCTCAATTTCTATATTCATATCTCTTGTTATTTGGATTCTTTGAGTGGTTCTTATCTTGATTCTTTCTAATTAATGTTATTATTGCTTAAATCACTGCTCACAATTATCCATGTTTCTTGATGATGTGATTATAATTATATTAGGTTCCATGATTTGGTTCCTTAATTGAAGTATCTTGATTCTTGCTAATTGAAATTAGTATTGCTTGATCATTTTTAATACTTCTTGGCATGGCTATTTGAATTGTTTAGATCGATTGATGTCTTGACTAAGCTTACACATGTAATTCTTGCTAATTGTTCAGTTAGTATTGCTCGATGAATGTGAATTTGATGGTTTTTTGGCATTTGATTCTTGTTAACTCTTATTATTAACATTGCTCGATCATTGCATAACCATTCACTCTTTTTTTGAATGGATTAAGTTACTAACTCCATCTTGAATTTTTTTCTTTTCATAATGGATCCACTGGAACCGTTTTTAGAGTCAAGTTCATACGATGACTGACCGACCGCTTCCAAGATTAAGACCCGTTCGAGAGCCCCCAAGCAACCACAACCGAAAACTACTCATTCCACTTCTACCGCACCTCCAGAAGCTAAGAAGAAGCGAGAAAATGCTAAGGAAAAGGGGAAAATTGCAGATTCTAACAGCAAACTGGTAATTGATCCAAAGTTCTTAAAAGCGCCTTGGCCTTGTGCAACCAATTCCCTATTTCCCAAGACTCAGATAGATTATGGAGTGAGTGAGATAAAGAACAGTACAACTTGGATGACGCAGAAGATGACGATGAAGTGGGACTCTTTTGATAGTTACTTTTACAACACCATGTTGCAAACTACATTCGAGTCAACAATCATTGCGGAACACCCCGCCTTGAGACGGTTATGTGTTGATATTGAGGTGTGTTCCATGTTCAATAGGATGGGTTTCTGGACTTTCCCCTTCCAGAATCATCCACTCTATATCGAACTGGCGAGGCAGTATCTCGCTTCATTCCGCATTGTTAGCGAGAATCCAAAGAGCCCTTTCCTTGCTAAGATCAAAGGTCTGTTTCTTTTGCCTTGGTAGACTCTACAAAATTCCCATGGTCGAGTTCGAGCCTATCTTCAGGTTGAAAGAAACATGACAGTTTACAGAGTTGCCAAAGTTTTATGCTATTCATGATCTTTGAGAGATAATAGCTCGGGGAAGATTCACACCTAGGAATGCGAAGTATACCCACGTTCGCAACCCCGCTATCCGCGGTTCTATGAAGATTCTTGGAAATGTATTCTCAGGAAAATATGAATCCAGGGTAGCCAACACTCTCAAACTCGAGCACATCCGTTATGGTCTCTGCCAATTCACCTTGACTTACTATGAGACGGATCAAGACAAAGATGACCATGAGGCTAACTTGGGTTGGATTTTTGCTAAGATTCTAGATGAGAGGAAGTTTGCTGCATTGAGGAACCCGACACAGGTTGAAGTGATGGGTAACTCTGCTGCCCCAGTTCTTCAGTATATCGGGATTCCTCTCGAGCTTTTCACTCCAGATAAGCCGACAAGATGTGCAAAATAGAAATACATACTCGGTATTAAGTGGTTTAGGGACTCCACCGAGTACATCTTCGAGACCACATGCGGGCAAGAGTGCACTATCCTACTTCTAGAGCCTTCTCTCACTAGTCTCACATCTTCTGCAAATGTGAGGTTTCTTCTAGGTTCTGATGTTGTACCCGATGCTCCGTGCATCTCTTGAAGTACAACACGTGCTCGTCGATCTACTCAGAGAAGCAGAGACGACAGTCTAGAAGATGGTTTGCCCATTTTGCCAGCAGATTGCAGCGAGTTTGACTTACCGCTAAGACGTCCCGATTTTACTGATTCTGAGACGATTCAGTGGACAGCGGATGCTGCAGTAAGGACACACATTATGGTCCAACAGATGTTGAGTATGACAGCGAGGATGCGGAGACCAACATGTTTTCGATCACCGAGGCGGGACAATGATGATGAGGAGGATGTCGCTGGAGAGAGAGAGAGAGAGAGAGAGAGAGGGAGAGAGAGAGAGAGAGAGAGGAGGTAGTCTGGAACAAATCTCAGACTGATTGCGCTTCATCTATTAGTATCTTTTTCTTGTTCACTTTGGACTTATGTGTTTTACTTTATTTCATTTTCATGTGTTCTAGACTTATGTTTTATTCAGGTCATTATTCCTTCTTTTGGATTTATTTTCACATAAGGACGGTGTGAAGTAAGTCTGGAGGAGGGTATATGATATTACTAACGTTATTTTGATGTTTAGTTGAGTCGAGTCGAGTCGAGTCGAATGAACAATAACCAAAATCCATGATGACTACTAACCTAGTGTAAGTTTGATATCATTCTCTACTTGACTACTGACTTAGATTAATTGTTGCATTTAATATTGGAACCCCATTGACTGATTTATATGCTTTTGAAAGTTCCGATTTTTTTGGATTGTTGATGATTTGATGCTGGCTCTAATGGGATATGACTTAATTTTGACCTTAAATTTTGCATATGGTGTTGGTTATACTTTGAAAAGCTAGGTACTTTGCTCTTCAGTTCTCTGTAAAAACTGACAAGTTCTTTCAGTATGATCTGGATCATTTCTCTCCCTCCCTTCAAGAAAAAATGATACAGAAAAAGGATTGAAAGTGAGATCTAGAAATCCGTAGTCAATCCCAGAAAATCGTCTGCTTAAAAAAAAATTTGTAAAGCGCAGAAATGCGTAGAAAGAAAAAAAAGAAAGCAGAAAGAAAAGAAAAAAAGTGAAGTGAGAAAGGAGGAAAAAAGTTAGGACCAGAAGTCGATTGATGCTCTGTTTGGTATGAGCACTTTGATAGAAAAGGTATTTATGCGCATTGATCGATACCCCATAGGTAAGAACGCACTTATTTGTACTTAATTGAATTTAGAGAGCACATTGAAATGATTTGATGGTTTGATTGATTTGGGATTTAGAGTAGAAAGTATGTCGTTAGTTAGGTGGCGGTAAACAGTTTATTTGGAGTGGTTGTCCAGGATTAGTGTTTTTTAGTTTTTGATATCTTAACTTAGGGTTGTTGAGATTCTGAGCGTTCCTGTGTGGTCCTTTTCAAACCTCTTCTCTAAGGTATGATTTTTTGCTTTATTTGAGGACAATAAAAGATCTAATTCTGGAGGAGTTGATATTACTCGTTTTAATGCCTTATAGTAGGTATTTATACTTGCTATTTGGCATTAAAATGAGTGTTTTCCTGGTAGTTTTGGTATATTTTCAGGTTTTTAAGTGTTCGGATCGTTCGGGAGAAAAAGAATGGATTTTAGGAAGTTTCAGCACAAAATGGCCAAGTTTGAAGACGAAGGAATTGATCTAGCAAAAGAGGGATCGATCTAGCCATTTCCAGATCGATCGAACCCTCAAACCACAACTTCTAAGAAAAATTAAATCGATTGTTCTAGCTTGAGATCGATCTGAAATCAAGAGAGATCGATCGACCCACCATGTTTTACATGAAAGACTTAGGTCCTCTCAAGTAACTTTTTGGGTTTGGAAGTAGAAAGAAGCAATGATGGGATTTACTTGCATCAAAAGAAATATGCAACCGATATGGTTTCTGATTTGGGTCTCCTTGGTTCACGTCCACTCGGTTCACTAATGGACCAAAATCACCGCCTAGCCATCACAGGTAGTCCAGCTCTTGAAGATTCGCTTCCTTATCAACACTTGGTCGGTCGAATGATTTATTTGCTTGCAACACGCCCATATATGATGTATGTCGTTCACATACTTTCTCAGTTTATGAATTCTCCAACAAATATTCAATGGCAAGCTGCTTTGAAAGTGGTTCGATATATTAAAGGCACACTCGGTCAAGGTATACTTTTAGATGCCCACTCACATTTTCATCTTACAGGCTGGTGTGATTCGGATTGAGAAACATGTCCTTTGACTCGAAACTCTCATACAGGTTGAATATTTCAATTGAGAACTACTCCTATCTCATGGAAAACAAAGAAACAAGATATCGAGTCTTGATCTTCTGCTGAAACCGAATATCGAGCAATGAATGTTGTTACTAAGGAGCTGAAATAGCTTCGCCAACTACTACAAGATCTTGAGTATATCCACGAGAAGCCCATGTCCATTCATTGCGATAGCAAGTCAGCGATACACATTAGTGCAAACCCGGTCTTCCATGAATGAACAAAATATCTGGAAGTTGATTATCATTTCGTGCGAGATGAGATACTGAAGGGAGTGGTTTGGACAACTCATGTTTCCTCGAAAGAAAAACTAGCCGACATCCTCACAAAGGCATTGGGACGTTCAGACTTTGAGACATTTCGATTCAAGTTGGACATTTAGAATTTATATGTTCTAATTTGAGGGGGAGTGTTAGAGTGATTTACGATACTTTCCATATATATTATAGATTTGTATAGTCTCTTATGATTGGTAGAACTTTAAGACTACTTATGAATGTTTGTATAAAAAAGACAAAGAGACAGAATCAATAAGACAACTTATGATATTTTCTCTATTAATGCTTTTTTTTTTTAATTTTACAAACACATTTTTTTGCTATATTAAACATCAAACCCATTTGTTTCTATTAATTTAAATTTCAATAATCTCTAAATAATTCATTTAAATGTCACTACATAGTATATTATATTTTAATTTTATATAAAGTTGTCTTAGTTAGATGATAACTAAAAAAGAAATTGATAAATAAAGTTACATTAAATATAAACAAAAGTTATGTAATATACTATGTTTGTATGTATAGTTTAGTAGTGTAGCCTTCTAAATAATTTAAATAATTAATACGATTTATAAATATTTTGTAGTAGCAAGCATATTATGTAATTCATTATAAACAAAGATCATTTTCAAAAAAAATCCTTTATACAGTACATATATATGTATATTATATTGTATTTAGTTTAGGATAGTTTAGGATATTGTCGAACTTTGAATCGGTTTCAATCGGTTAGTTTATGATATTGTTTATGTGATTGTCGAACTTTGAAATTGCTTTGTTTATGATTCTGATTGATTGTTGAATTTGTGAGACTGTTGATTTATGATTTACGATTTTCATTTAGATTAGTATGTTTCTCTAGATTTATGATTGTTGCATGTTTAAGAGATTGTTGTTTCTCTANTGTTTCTTTAGATTGTTGTATATGTTAATAGATTGTTCTGTTTTTCGGTTTGATTTTGATATCTGTTTTGATATCTGTTAGATTGTTTTTCGGTTTGATTTTCATATCTGTAGATAGTATCTGTTAGATTGTATATGTTTGGTTTGGTATCTGTTTAGATTATTATTGTTTTCGTTTC
>OVBE01005169.1:0-22247 GCA_900406425.1 Iberis pinnata | reverse complement strand
ATAAAAACCCATCTTTTTATTTGGCTTGAATTAGTAGTTCCAATTGCATCTAGAGTGTTTAGCNCATGTTTTGTTCATTTAGGACTTTTTAGATAAAAACCCATCTTTTTATTTGGCTTGAATTAGTAGTTCCAATTGCATCTAGAGTGTTTAGCAACGCACCCATTTGGATTGACACCTATCTATACTACAATGACATGATAGTGTGATAGGAATTGATACACTTTCACACACATTAAAAAGCTTGTTATCAGTTTGGCGTCGTTGCCAATTGGGTGTTTGTTTGTTACATTCTGGATTTTGGATCTATTGAGATCAAGTTCCTTCTCTACATTCATACTCACTTTTTTTTCCTTTGTTTCATTTGTTTTCAGGTACTTGCATCACTGTGTATGAACCTAAGAAGCAAAGACCAACTGACTTAGTTCCACTCGTTGACGACATTCGTGCTCTTGAAAGGGAACACTTTCTCGCAAGACGTGAACAAGAACGCTTGGAACATTTAAGAAGGTTGGATTTGAAAATGGAGGACAACCATAACCACAAAAACTAGCACACTATTGGTGCTGGTGACAACCCGAACACTCACACATAGCGCCATGGAATCAACCCTCCTGCTGTACAGAACAAAAACTTTGAGATCAAACACAGTTTGATAGCTATGGTACAGGGGAATAAATTCCATGGTTTACCAACGGAGGATCCACTTGACCACCTGGACGAGTTTGACAGATTCTTCAGTCTCACTAAGATCAACAGTGTGAGTGAGGACGCATTTAAGTTGCGTCTCTTGCCATTCTCTTTGGGAGACAAGGCTCATCTGTGGGAGAAGTCTCTTCCCAAGAACTGAATCACTACCTGGGATGCTTGCAAGAAAGATTTTCTTGCCAAATTCTTCTCCACTTCTCGTACAACATAGTTGAAGAATGATATCTCTGGTTTCGCACAGCGAAATGCTGAAACATTCTCTGAAGCATGGGAGCGATTCAAGAATTACACTCTTCAATTTCCACATCATGGTTTCAGCAAAGCATCCCTCCTTAGCACTCTTTATCACGGTGCTCCATCGAAGATACGAATGTTGCTTGACATTTCAAGAAATAGTAATTTCCCGAACAAGAGTGTTGATGATGGTTGGGAGCTTGTGGAGAATCTCTTTCAATAAGATGGCATATATAGTGAGGATTATGATCACACACCTCGTGGTGGCTCTAAAATAGATGATAAGACAAGGAAATGTATCAAGGCTTTGAATGATAAGTTGGATAAGCTCCTTCTCGGGAAACAACACCAGATTCACTTCATAAGCGATGAAGAGAAGCTTTAGATTCAAGATGGGGAGGCTAACCAACATGAGGAGATTAGCTATGTTCAGAATCAGGGTGGCTATAACAAGGGTTTCATCAACTACTCCAACAACCCTGGTCTTTCCTACAGTAGCAACAACGTAGCCAACCCTCATGATCAAGTTTATCCATCGAAACCACAGAAGAATATTCAATCATTCATCAATTATGCTTAAAATCGTGGTTTCTTTCCCAAGCCACAAAAACAGGGTGGTTTTCAGCAGCATCAACAGCAACATGCTGGTGCACCTCCTAGTTTCACCTCTAACCAACCTCAAGCTCAACCTTCTAACATTGAGTCGATGTTACAACAACTTCTTCAAGGTCAAGAAAATAGTGTCATGGAGACATCAAAGAAGTTTGGTGAACTCCACCACAAGATGGATTCCTCGTTCAATGCCATCTATGCAAAGATTGAAACTTTAAACTCAAGGTTACTGCTCTGGAAGGCAAGTCTGCTTCCACTCCTGTTTCTGCCCCAACTACAAATGGTCAACTTCCAGGAAAATCAGTTCAGAACCCAAAGGAGTATGCCCATGTCAATGCCATCTTCTTGGGGAGTACCAATGACCTTTCTTCTATGACTTGCTATACTCATTTCACTGAGAATAGTGTAGTTCAAGTTTGGGGGGATTCGAGTTTAAATGTAGTTGAAACTGCAGATTTTGAAAAGACTGATTCTTTGACATAGATAAAACCAGGATCAGTTGCCAAAGTTAAGTCTATTCCTAGTGATAAGCTATCTGCCTCAAAGGAGAATGAAACACCTTTTTTTCCACCACCTTATGTTCCAAGGTTGCCATTTCCATTACGTTTCAAGAAAGAGATAATGGCAAAATATCTAGAAATCTTTGAGAAATCCATGAGGGAAGAGATTGCTCAAGGAGTGTTGGTACCGAATGACGAATACAATGCCTTAATGGCAGAAAAGCAAGAAGACCATGGCTCATTCTCTATACCATGCTCGCTAGGCTCCCTAACTTTCACCAATTGCCTATGTGATTTAGGAGTATCCATTAACTTGATGCCTCTCTCCATTGCCAAGAAGCTGGGATTCAACGAATTTAAAGCTTCTAATATAACTCTGTTGTTGGAAGATAGATCCATTAGGCATCCTATTGGTACTCTGGAAAATTTACCCATCAAAATTGGAGACGTAGAAATACCCAATGACTTTGTGGTGTTGGAAATGGATAAAGAGACAAAGGATCCATTAATCTTTGGAAGGCCATTCTTAGTGACAGTTATAGCTGTGATCAATGTCAAGAAGGGCAACATCAGGTTGAGCATTGGGAATGGTCCAAAGATGATCTTCAACATCAAGGACAAGAAAAAGAAGCTTACAATCCAAGGTAAGCTATTATCCATCAAGGAGAGGAATGAGGAAAACCATGAAGATGTGTACTCAAGCAGTGACTCATTGGAGTATGATATGATGAAGGACCGAAACAAGATATCAGAGCATACATAAGCATTTGGGAGCGTCAAAGAACCAGATGCAAGATTTTTTGCAAGGTTAGAAGAAACCAGAAAACTGGGGATAACAACTAATGAGAGAAAATTGCCCATTTCAGAAAAAGGAGATTATGATCTCAAGCACCAGTTTGAGCACATCCCACCTCATAAATTAACTTTGGGAACTCCCTATTCTAAAAACAGTTTTGAGCCTCATGCCCCAACAATGGACATGAAGAGTGGAGATCAAGTTTTTCTACTCAACCCAAGGCTCAAGAGCTATCTAGGGGATGTGAACCAAAAATGCTCCACGAACTTCATAATCAAGGAAATTCTGCCTAGTGGAGCAATCATACTTGATGTGGAACCTGATAAAGGGTCAAAGTTGAACCACCAAATCAACCAGCACAATGATGACAGAGTCATTTCAGAAGGGACCTCGGTTCTCCTTGGGGAACCGTCTCAGGGTTAATAAATTTTAAAAAGAAAGTCAAGCTTAGTGACTACCAACAAGCTCACTTGGGAGGAAGTCCCATGTTTATCATTGTACATATAAAATTTTGAAGTTTATGTTTAGTCTTTCTTTTGATGCATTTAAGTTTTTATCTGGTTTTGGTGTTTTAGGTACTTTGGAGTCAAGTCTTGGGCATTTGGCAGAGAGAAAAGAAGAACATGGAATTAACTAAAGGTTTTGATCAACTTAATAGCAAGGTGATCGAGCCATATTTAAGTTTTGATTGAGCCCTATTTAAGCCTTGATTGAGCCGTAAAAAGTTCCATCGAGTCNGTGAGGGAGCCGTAATAACACTCAATCGAGCCGCGAAAAAGTTTTCTCGAGCCACGTATCAACACTCGATCGCGCCGCTTAATCGCTTCCATCGAGCCAAAAACGGGGATATTTCATGATCGAGCCGTGCTACAGTCGTGATCGAGCGGAAACAAAATTTCGATCAAGCCACACTGTAATCTCATCAAGCCGCAGTAGAACATGATCGTGCCACAAAAACGTAGTGACTGAGCTGCATCAACCATGTGTCGAGCTGCATAATACTATGTTCGAGTCGATACACAACAACATTTCGATCGAGCCACATATGTGCTTCATCAAGCCGTGCAACACACTCCAAAACATCACTTCCACTTCCCACGCCAAGCCAAAGAGTGTCCACTCCGTGCTTTCCAAGATTCCCCGTTACTTCTCTTAAGATTCAACGGATTTGAAGAACCATCAACTTCAATTTTTAACTCTTAAACTCATGAGAACTTGATTCGAAATTTTTGAAACTCGGTTTTGGTTTTGACCCTTTTTCTAGAAGTTTTGGTTCCTTAGCTTTTGAAAGTGTTCTCTGAGGGTTTAAAACCTCGATTTTGACTATACATGATTCTGGGTTTTGATAGAGTCCTTCAAATGCATTTTCACATAACACATCTTAACAACTCTATTTTTTTTACAGAAGTCACCATGTCAAACAGAGGAACGCAGGGCAGTTCGAGTGAACCTTCAACTGAGGAGATATACAGAACGCGGATGCAAGTTGACTTCATAGAGTCAACATTCCTAGATTCAGAAACCTTGGGAAGCCTTGGCATCCTCGAGCAAGTCAAGGACATATTGGGGTACATGGGGATATCAAGTATGCTTGGAATGGAACATAATGCTCGCCAGAAACAGACATGCATGTTCTTAGCCTCTTTATAATTATTCTACTCTGAGGGGTGGGAAAGTGATCATAATGGGGGAGGTTTAATAACCTTCAAGCAATTGAATGGAAAACCTGAGAGATTCAGTTTCCTTGTATTAGACGCTATTTACGCTTTCAAATGCTTGAAGTTTCAACCATACACATTTGAGAATGTTCTAGAAGAGATAAAGCTTATTTGGGATGTAATATGATCCAAGAAGTTCTTGGCAGGCAAGACCAAGAGCGCATGCATCCGTCACCCGGCGATTAGATATGTCCACCAAATCATCACCAACTCGTTTTTCTCTCGACAAGATACCAACAATATCTTGGCAGAGGAGATGGATTTCTTGCGGCTTGGAATCTACAAACATGTCCGCAACACCCTCCAGGACGAAACCTTATTTCCTAACATCATTGAAGCAAGACCTTGCCCCCTGAAGATATTCCTACAGCAGCTGTTGAAGCTTAAAGACCTTGGCTGGGTCACAAGAGCATGGAAGACACCTCAATTAAGAACCAGAGGGTGGATAGCATCAATTTTTCTTCACACCATAGGACAACCTAGTAGAAACGTTTGGATACAGAGATTGATAAATATCGATTACTTGACTGAGATTCAGTTTATAGTGGGCGAGATAGGTAATCAATTCTTCTACCAGTTCCGGGCATCAAATAATACTAAAGAAATCTTCCTCCTCCCAAATAGCTGGAGAACCACTTTCAAAAGACTTGCAAATTTATCTTTCAACCACGACACCTCCAACACAAGGGAAATCGTTTCAGAAATGACAACCCTGGAATCCTGTTCTGACAACCTTTTAACCTTCTCCCTGGACAAGGATTCATCCAACTCCAAAACTAGGGGTAATTGAGGTCCATCTCCATCCACCTGACCATTGTACAATCCGTTACATTTGCATTTGTTTATGATTTTTGTTTTCATCTGTTTATAAGTGTGTTTTCTGCTTTTTTTTATGTCATTCTCCTAAAAATTACTGAAAATTTGAATTACACATGAGACTGTGTAATTCGAGTTTGGGGGAAGGTTTATGAGCTATATAATGACTTTTTTGTTTTTGTTTCTTGACCCCCATTCATGCATAGCATCTAAGGCATACAAAAACCAAAAAACTGAAAAAATTTCGAAAATCGTTTTCAAAAACAGAGTATTCATGTAGTTGCATTTAGGATGTTAGAATTATAAGTTTGTCACTTGCTTCTATCTAGGGAACTAGGATGATAATAACCTTGTAAGTATGCTGTTTTCTTAGATAGTATCAATGCCCTGGTTATTAGTTGTCTAATGCATACTGATTAAGTCTGAAGTAAGACTGCACCATACTTGGAATGTGAAATTGCATGATCCTTTCTTTTCTGAAGCATGTTGTGATATGAAGTTTGCCTCTATTTATTAGAACATGAAACTGACGTTTAATTATCATGTTTGTGTGCTGGATTTGAACTCATGGACAGTATATACATATTTGGGTTATCTTCTACCATTTTACCACTCTTGTTAATCCAAGTAGTCTCCCCACCCTTGAACCTTGCCTTCTTTTAAGCCATGAATTTATCACTGAGTGTCAGGTCTTTTATGGAATGAGCTTGGTAAAAAGTGTTAGATTCGAACTGACAGGAATAGAATCTCATTTTGTTTTAGTCCATGCTTTTTGGACTAGATATGACTAGGTGGGGTTTGATTCTGGGTATTGGGGTTGGTTTGAAAAAGGGAGAAAACATGTGGGAAGCTGGTAAAAGAAAGTATATGGTTATGAACCTTATCAGAGGAAATGAAAAGAAAAAGAAAACATAATGGTCTAGTAAAGGGTTTGGGGAAAAAAGATATGAAATGTATGGTTAGTGCAGAAACAAGAAAAGAAATGACACAGAAAGAAAAGGGTAAAAACCGAAGAAGTTAGTAAAAAATGAAAAAGATCAGAAACCATAGGCAATGAAATCAGGAAGTTCCCAAATCTGCTAGCAGTCAAATAAGAAAGAACTCTCTCCTAGGAACAATTGAGGAAAAAATGAAAAAGGGAAAAATGTGAACGACTAAGATCACTTAGAAACTCAAAAGGGTAGAATTAAGGTCTCCTACCAGGCTTAGAATCAGGAAAATTTTAGTTTCAATGGCTTTGGGTAGATGTGATTCTGTTCTTGTATGCATCTAAGTGTTCTTACCTTTAGCATTATGCTAACGCTCATTCCCTGTTTGAGAGAAATCTGCTATGAAATGTGATCCAATGAATGAAAGGGTAAATTTTACCCCTTAACCAGTCCCTTAGCCAAATGAGTTCAATGAATGTGCATGACTTGATCCACAATTCCTGTTTAATGAATGTTAAAGGGGTAAATGAATTTGAATGCATTGTGGAGGATGAAACTGATATGGAATGAACTTTGATGAGTATGGCTCAAGTTTTTAAGTATGATGAGATTAAGATTTCATTCTAGAACTAGTAACCTGGACATTGATATTCCTTTTTTTAACAGCATGTTTTGGTTCTGAGTTCCCACTTTCAAACTTCTCTTCCAAGCTTCTGAATTACTTGCTTGAGGGCAAGCAAGGGTTTAGTTTGGGGGAGTTGATGTCTCTGCATTTTAGTGGTTGTAGGAAGTTATTTACTGTCATTTTAGGATCATTTAGACATCAACATGTTGCATCCATAGGCCTTTATTAGTAAGTTTGCATTGTTTTGTTAATTCTGCATTAGCATTCGCATACGCTTGCATTTTGGAGATGTTTCAAGATCTTAGGGAGTTTTCGGAACATTATTGCAATCTTGGATAAAGAAAAGGAAGAGCCAAGCCCAAAAAGACCAAGGATCGATCAATTGTTTTAGTCGAGTCGTGAAAAAAAGTCATCGAGCCACGCAAGAAGAAAATGATCGAGCCTCAGAAAAGTTCTCATAGAGCTGAACATCTCTCGGCTCGATCACAAGGCGCCTCGATCACAACTTAAGTTGGGCTCGATCGACTCCCTCGATCAATAGCTCAATCAACCATCGAGCCCAGCTCGATCTCCAGCGGCCTGCTCCTCTTCAACCCATCGACCTCTCGGCCATCCAGCTGATAACAAGATTTTTAAGTCTTGTTTTGAGAGTTCAATTCCTTATCTACACAAACATGTCATTGTAGTATAGGATATGGTTGTCAATCCAAATGGGTGTGATGAGTACAATCTGGATGTGAATGGAAATACTAATTCAAGCTAAATATAAGAATGGGGGTTTTACTAACAAGTCCTAAACAAACAAAGCATGCAGACAAACTAAAACAGAAAACATGAAACAAATACTAACATGCGCTGGAAGATACTAAGCATAAACAACAAGAAAGTAAAATGGGTAAAGATGTAATCAAGTGGGAAGCATTTCCTAAGGACAAGGGTAATTAACTGGAGATCCTTCCTGAACTACCTAAGCACCTATCATACCTCAAACAATGAGCTAACCCCTAGACAACACATTCATATGCAACCAAGTCCAATGTCTTGGTAAATGGTTTCAAGAAAAGCAATCACCAGACCTAACTCTCGTTAATGGTACACTACTGAACATGAATGAAGAACCAATATACTAAAGCCAATAATCAGCCTAAACATCTAATCTCCAAGGCTAGGATGTGCAAATTTCTGAAATCACCATGTTCAAGCATTTCACTGAACACCTTCTCAATGCTGAAATTGATAACAAGATTAATTCCCTATCTAGCACTCAAACATGAAACAAATACTAACATGCACTAGAAGATACTAAGCATAAATAGCAAGAAAGTAAAATGGGTAAAGTTGCAATCAAGTGGCAAGCAGTTCCTCAGGACAAGGGTAATTGACTAGAGATCATTCGTGAATTACCTAAGTACCTAATATACCTCAAACAATGACCTAACCCCTAGACGGAAAATTCATATGCAACCAAGTCCAATGTCTTGGTAAATGGTTTCAAGCAAAGCAATCACCATACCTAACTCTCGTTAACGGTACACTACTGAGCAGGCATGAGAAACCAATCTACTAAAGCCAATAAGCACCCTAAACATCTAATATCTTAGGCTAGGATGTGAAAATCTTTGAAATCACCATGTTCATGCATTTCATTGAACACCTTCTGAGTGCTAAAATGCCTAAAATCATATTTCCATTGATCAGAAAGAAATCAACATGAAGAGCAATGAAACAGAAGGGATCAAGATGCAAATCAACTTAGGCATATAGGAAGAACAGGACATCAACACTAGTCTACCCCATCCTCAGTAACCTAAGGTAACTACTCACTATGCATGTTTGATGAGACATCAGTAAAGTAGAAAGAATAGCTACTAAGGAAAACATGAAGATCAAAAGTCAAAGATGATGAACACCAAAAACACTAACCCTGAAAAACAGAGTATCAATAAAACAGTAGCAAAAACAGAGAAAGTGATCAAGGTAAAAATGAGATTAAAAGCATAAAAACGTAGATCAACATGCACCATATAGTTCACATGAAAATAAAGAAAACATAAGATTAACATAAACTTAAGCAAAATCTGGGTTTAGAACATGAAGAACATCAATAAAAAAAAGAGAGAAAATAAAACCCACGACAAAAGCTAAAAATGGAAAAAAGAAAGAAGATCCGTGAAATGGAGGCGTTTAGGGTTTTTCATAGTGTTCAGAGAAAAGCCCTAAAACGCATAAAAGACAAAAAGTAATCATTAAACTGGGTCTTGGGTATGGTCCATCTTGATTCGAAGTTGGTCGGGTCGGAGCTGCTTGGCTTGATCGTGATATGATCGAGCCATGTAGAAGACGTGATCGAGGCAAAAAGGGTGCATGATTGAGGGGGCCAAGGAAGGTGGAGATCAAGGAGGCGAAGGATACTTGCGATCTAGCCATGAAATCGAGGTGGCTCGATCACTTGGCTCGATCATGGGATCGAGCTAGCAAGGAGCTGCTTGTGATCGAGGTGGCTCGATGGTATGCTCGAGGTGCTCGGCTGGGAGATCGATCCGGGTCCATCGAGGTGCTTGGCCGAGATCGAGGTGAAGTGTGCGCGTGTAATCGAGCCGGCTTTGCCTTGGCTCGATCACACGACCGAGGCGAAAGGCTGAGATGGTCGAGGTGCTGAGGTCGATGTGAGCTTAGCTCGATGGAGAAGCAGCCTGGCTTGATGGTGAAGTTGGTCCGTCTTGTGCATTTCCTTTTCCTTTTCAAAATTGCAATAACGTTCTGAAAGCTCCTGAAAATCCTGAAAAATCTCCAAAATGCATATTTATGAAAGTGCTAATGCAGAACTTCCTAAAACATGCAAACTTGCTAATAACGTCCATGGACGCAATATATGCATAACTAAAAGACACTAAAATGATGCTAAATGACTTCTTAAAATCACTAAAATGCAGAGACATCAACTACTCCAAACTAAATCCTTGCTTGCCCTCAAGTAAGTAATTTAGAAATCCGAACGAGAGGTTTGAAAGTGGGAACTCAGAACCAAAATATGCTGCTAACTCAAGTAATATAAATGTCCAGGTTACTAGTTCTAAAATGCAATCCTAAACTCATCCTACTTAAAAACCTTAGTCATACTCATCACAACTCATTACAGATCAGTTCCAACTTCCACAATGCATTCAAATTCATTTACCCCTTTAACATTCATTAAGCAGGAACCATGGATAAAGTCATATGAGTTCAATGAACTCACTTGGTCAAGGGACTAGTTAAGGAGTAAAGATGACCCCTTTATGCAATGGCTAACAATTCATAATATGGTTCTCTCAAAAGGGAATGAGTTTTAGCAGAAGGCTAAAGGTAAGAACACTTAGACACATACAAAAACAGAACCTCATCTACCAAATTCTAATGAAAGCTAAGTTTTCCTGATTCTACCCGGTAGGAGACCCTATTTATACCCTTTTTAAAATTTGAAGTGATCTTACGTGTTCACGGTTTTCCCTTTTTTTATCTTTTCCTTAGCTACTCTTTGGAGAGGGTTCTTCTTATTTGACTGCTAGCGGATTTAGGAACTTCCTTACTTTGATGCTTATAACTTTTGACCTTTTTCATTTGCACTAACTTCTTGGGTTTTATCCTTTTTAATTCATTGTCATATCCTTTTCTTATTCTGCACTAACCATACTTTCTTTTCATATCATTGTTCCCCCAAACCCTTTACTAGCACATTCTGTTTCTTTTCCATTCCTCTCCTAAGGTCCATTACTCTACCCTTTCTTTTACCAGCTACCCACATAATTTCATTCATTTCCAAACTAACCCAACACCAAAAATCAAATCCCACCTAGTCCTATCTAGTCCAAAAAGCATGAACTACAACTACATGAGATTCCATTCCTGTCAGTTCGAACCTAACACTTTCTACCAAGCTCAATTCCATAAAAGACCTGACACTCAGTAGTAAATTCATGGCTTGAAAAAAGCAAGGTTCAAGGGTGGGGATTCTACTTGGGTTAACAAAAGTGGCAAAATGGTAGAAGATAACTCAAATATGTATATACTCTCCATGAGTTCAAATCCAACACACAAGCATGATAATTATACGTTCAAATTTGAGTTCTAATAGATAGGGGGAAACTTAAAATATCACAACATGATTCAGAAGACAAAGGATCATGCAGTTCATATTCCAAGCATGTTGCAGTTTTACTTCAGACTAAGTCAAGATGCATCATACTTACAAGGTTACTATCATCCTAGTTCCCTATGCAGATGCAAATGACAAACCTATAAATCTAACATCCTAAATACAACTACATGAACACTTTTTTTGAAGACAATTTTCAAAAAACTTTTTAAATTTTTAAGGTTTTCAATACCTTAAATGATATGCATGGTTGGAGATCATGAAACAAACATAAATAAACTTCATTAAATAGAAGGTCCCTAAATCCTCCCCAAACTCAAATTACACAGTCTCTTGTGTAATTAGAGTTTTCAGTAGAACTTAGGGGCTAGATAGGAAACGAAAGCAGGAACACATATAAGCATGAAGTAAAGACAATATGAAATGCAATGGATGATACCATGGTTAGTTGGAGATGGACCTCAGTTATCCCGAGTTTGGAAGTTGGACGAATCCTCATCTAGGGAGAGGTTTGAGAGGTTGTCAGAACAAGATTCCATGTTTGTCATTGCTGAAACAATTTCCCTTGTGTTGGAGGTGTCGTGGTTGAAAGGAAAATTCTCATGCCTTTTGAAAGTGGTACGCTTGCTGTTTGGGAGTAGGAATATTGCCTTCATATTGTTCGATGCCTTGAAATGATAGCAGAATTAAGCGTCCACATTCTCCACTATAAACTGAATATCCCTAAGGTAATTGATATCCATCAGCCTCGGTGTCCTGACATTTCTTCCAAGCGCTCCCTGAGTGAGTTGAAAGACATGCATTATCCACCCTCCGATTCGTATTTGAGGCGTCATCCTTTCCCTTGTGATCCAGTTAAGGTCCTTGAACTTCAACAACTGATGCAGGAATATTTTTAAAGGGCATGGCTTCTCTTCAAAGATAATATAGAATAAGATTTGGGTATGCAGAGTGTTGCAGACATGTCGCTCAATGCTTAGACGCAAGAAGTCCATCTCTTCTGCTAAGACAGTGCTGGTATCTTTCCTAGAGAAAAACGAGTTGGCGAGGATTTGTTGTACATATATAACTGCTGGTTGGCGGATGTATGAATTCTTGGTTCGTCCTGCCTTGAAGTCCTTGGACCCTATCACATCCCAAATGATTTAGATCTCGTCCGGAATATTTTCAAACACATCTGGTTGAAACCTCTGGCATTGGAAAACATAGATAGCTTCTAATTGACGGAAGGTAAAATTTTATGTTTTACCACGCATATCCTAGAAGCTTATAAACTCTCCCCCGTTCTCGTCACCTTCCATTCTCTTGGAATAGAACACTTCCAAAGAAGCGAGGAACATGCACGTCGGTTTCTGGTGAGCTTCGAACTCTATTGTAAGCAGGATTGATTTTCTCATATCCTTCAATATAGCCTTGAGTTGTTCAAGGATGCCCAGGATTTCCAAGGTTTATGCATCAAGGAATGTTGACTCTGTGAATTCGACTTGCATCAGCGTCCTGTAGATATCCTCAACTGAAGGTCCACTTGAACTGCTAGGCATTCCTCTGTTTGACATGGTGATTTCTGCAATTTGAAGGAATCTATCAAAATTAAAACCCAGAATCATGCATAGTCACAATTGATGTTTTAAACCCTCGGAGCATACTTTCAAAGTTGAGGAATCAAAACTTTCAGAAAGAGAGCCTAAACCAAAACCGAGTTTCAAAAATTTCGGGTCAAGTACTCATGAATTTAAGAATTAAAAACCAAAATAGCCGAAACCAAAATCGAGTTTCAAAAATTTCGGATCAAGTTCTCATGAGTTTAAGAATTAAAAAAAAAGTTGATGATTCTTGAAATCTGTTGAATCTTGAGACCTCAAGTAAATCGATCGAAGCAACAAAGAAGGTGATTGCAAAAGAGTAATGGTTTGTATGAAAGATATGAAAGTATAAGAGAAGTAGTGAACTCCCTCATATAGAATGATGGTTGAATTGTTCATGTGGAGGAGAAGTGTTGCTGAAGCTTGTGGATGTTAAGTAAAGTGAAGGTCCATGGAGGAGAAGTAAAGGTGATTTATGTAGATGAGATTTAAAGATGGTGTACGTGGAGGAGTTTTAAAGAGGGAAAAAAGGGTGATGGAGGTGTAAGAGCCTTGTTGGGGAATCTTGGAAAGGGTTGAGTAGACACTTCTTGGCATGGTGTGAATGGTGGGGAAGTAAGGAAGTGATGGGCAAGTGGGGTAAGAGAAGTGGTGGCTCGATCAATGCGGCTCGATGACGAGGAAGATGCGGCTCAATAAAAACGTTCAAGGCGGCTCGGTCATGTTGGTTGTGGCTCGATCAAAAATGGGAAAACGTGGCTCAATGCAACGCGTGGCTCAATCACGGCTCGATGATGTTTTTCGTGGCTCGATCACCATAATACTTGGCTCGATCGGACTTAAACACCTTGATCCGACTTGATCAAAAACTAGAGCTAATCTAGTGCTCTTCTTCTCTCATTGCAAGATGCCCAAAACCTAGCTCCAAAGTCCCTAAAACACCAAAACCAAATTAAAACTGAAATGCATTAAACGAAGAACTTAAATAAAAAGCATAAAAAATTTATATGTACAAAGATAGACATGGGACTTCCTCCCAAGTGAGCTTGTTTAAATTCACTAAGCTTGACTTCCTGTTTTAAATTTAATGACCCTGAGACGGTTCCCCAAGGAGAACCGAGGTCCTTTATGAAATGACTCTGTTATCGTTGTGCCGGTTGATTTGGTAGTTCAGCTTCGACCCTTTATCAATTTCCACAGAAAGTATGATTTCTTCACCAAACAGAATTTTCTTGATCATGAAGTTTGAGCATTTTCGATTCACATTCCCCAGAGAGTACTTGAACCTTGGGTTGAGTAGAAACACTTGATTTTGACTCTTGATGTTCATTGTTTGGAAACAAGGCTCAAAACATTTTTCAAAATGGGGAGTGCTTGAAGTTAGTTTCTGAGGTGGGATAAGTTCAAGTTGGTGCTTGAACTCATGATTTTTTTTTTTTTTAAACTTGCAGTTTGTTCTCATCGGTTGATATCCCCTATTTTCTGGTTTCTTCTAACTCTGCAGGAACCCTTGCATATGGTTCTTTGATAAGCCTAAATGCTTCATGGTGCCTTGAAAGCTGGTTTGAATCCTTCTCAGATTCATCCTCAAATGAGTCACTGCTTCAGTATCCATCCTCATCATTTTTCTCATTCTTTTCCTTGAATGAGAATAGCTGGCCTTGAATTGTAAGCTTCTTCATCTTGCTCTTGATGTTAAAGATCATCCTTGGACCATTTCCTACGTTCTACCTGATGTTACCTTTCTTGACGTTGATCACAGCTCCAACTTTTGCTAAGAATGGTCTTCCAAAGATCAATGGGTCTTTCGGCTCTTTATCCATTTCCAATACCACAAAGTCAGTGGGTATTTCTACGTCTCCAATCTTGATAGGTAAGTTTTCCATGGTGCCAATAGGATACCTAATGGATCTAACTGCCAACAACAGAGTTATATTTGAATTCTTGAATTCGTTGAATCCCAGCTTCTTGACAGTGGACAAAGGCTTCAAGTTAATGGACACTCCTAAATCACAAAGTCATTTGTTGAAGGTTAGGGGTCCTAGTGAGTATGGCAAAGTGAATGAACCAGAATCCTCTTGCTTCTCTGTTATCAGAGCGTTGCATTCGACATTTGGTTCCAGCACTTCGTGAGCATTCTCTTCCCTCATGGATTTCTCAAAGATTTCAGGATATTTTGCCATAATCTCATTCTTGAAACGTGATGGGAATGACAACCTTGGAACATAAGGTGGTGGAACGAAAGGTGTTGCATACTCTTTTGAAGCAGATAGCTTATTACCAGGAACAGATTTTTCACAATATGTGGTTTCAATTGCGTTTGAACTTGAATCCCCCAACTTGAATCACATTGTCCTCAGTGAAATCAATAGTGCCGATGGGAGGAGGAAGGTCAGTGGTATTCCCCAGGAAAATGGCATTAACATGAGCATACTCCTTAGGGTTCTGCACAGATTTTGCTGGAAGTTGACCGATTGTAGAAGCAGAAGTGGATGCAGTCTTGCCTTCTAGAGCAGTAACTATTGAGTTTAGAGTTTTAATCTTCGCATAGATGGCATTGAAGGAGGAATCCATATTATGGCGAAGTTCACCAAACTTCTTTGAAGTCTCCATGACATTATTGGCTTGACCTTGAAGAAGTTGCTGTAACATTGCTTCAATGTTTGAAGGTTGAGCTGGAGGTTGGTTAGAGGTGAAACCAGGAGGTGCACCAGCTTGTTGTTGCTGTTGTGGTTGCTTAAAACCACCTTATTGTTGTTGCTTTGGGAAGAAACCACGATTTTGAGCGTAGTGAATGAATGGTTGAATAAGCTTCTGTAGTTGAGGTGGATAGACTTGGTCTGAGGTTGGCTACGTTGTTGCTGTGGTATGAAAGACCATGGTTGATGGAGTAGCTTATGAACCCTTTGTAATAGCCACCCTGATTCTGCACATAGCTAATCTCCTCATGTTGGTTAGCCTCCCCAGCTTGAATCTGAAGCTGCTCTTCATCTGTGATGAAGTGAACTTGGTGTTGCTGACCCAGTAATATCCTGTCCAACTTCTCATTCAAGCTTTGATATCCTTCCTTTTTTTATCGTATGTTTCAAAGCCACCATGAGATGTGCGATCATAGTCTTCACTATATATTCCATCAGATTGGGCAAGGTTCTCTACAAGTTCCCAACCTTCATCAACACTCTTGTTCAGAAAATTATCATTGCTTGATGTGTCAAGCAACATGCATATCTTTGGTAGAGCACCGCGATAGAGTGTGCTGAGTAGGTGATGAGAGAGATTTTATATATCGATCCCCCTACTAATCGTTTGTAGAATAGAAAGGGTTTTAAATCGAATCCACGGCGACTAAAGTTGCAACACTAAAGATATGAGAACCAAACTAATCTAGAGCCAATGAGTTTTTATGAGTTTTAAAACTAAGAAAAGAAATGAAAATAAATATGAAACTAAGAAGAAAACAAGATAAAAACATTGGATCATAGATCTTACTATCAAGAAATATGATTAATAATCAACCAACAATGAAACAATCAATCAATGTAAATCATTGGTCTAGGATTCCCTTAATTAGACTAATCCACTATCGTGGCACTAATCCTTTTCTTAATCTTGCAACTAAAACAATCTCTTGGATAATTATACAATCAAGAAGCCTTAAGTTCTAATCCATGGTCAACCACTAAACTAACTAACACAAATGTCTTTGGTTAGGCCTCATTTAGCATTCAAAAGTTGGTTCCGACATTTCATCGAACACCTTTCGGGCACAAATCATCCAAAGATCTAGAAATGAGTGATCAAGTCATATCTAGCATTAAGATCACCTAATGAATGAAGATCAAACATTAACAACGATAAATCATCATTAATCAACCTCAATACACATCCTATCTAGCCTAAATCCAATAACCAAAACTAAGTCCTAACATGCAAGAACACAAAGAAGAAGAAAGATGTATACAAGCCTCCAAGATCAAAGAGAAATCTCCAAAGGAGATCTATTTGATCTTGGAGAACAAAACAATAAAAACTTGAAAGAAAACTAGAGAAGAAGAGTCTAAGAAAGATGAATCAAAGATAAGATTGAAGTTTTATAAAAGTTCAAAGATTTTAAGATATCCCTTACAAATTAGGTTTAAAACATATATATTCCTCTAATAAGGGTATTGGGTTAATCCCACATGAAAATGGGTTAAAAACTTGGAAAATGAGTGAAATGTTGACTTTTTGGCTCTTTTGACCCGAGAGCGGTTTGGATAAACCGCTACCACTCCCCGCTATAGCTCCCTGGACATTTTTATGGTATGTAGCGGTTTGGATAAACCGCTACCACTCCCCGCTATACTCCTCTTCAGCTTTTGCTTCGAATACTGCTTGATACACCTTCAGTGCAGGGTCCATAACTCTGTCATCTTTGAAGTTATGATGGCATGCGATAGCTATTTAAAAAGCTGATTCAATTTTATACAACGTTTATGAATAAGTATTCTCCTAATTCGCAGTGGATTGTGGTGTAAAAGATGCATCTTTGGGGTGAACGGTTTGGAACTTCGAATCTAGCGGATCACAAGTTTGCCAGCTCATATCTTGCAACTCCCTGGGGCGTTTAGGGTGATCTTTGGTTTGTTGGAAATTTTAAATGCATGGCTACAAGATTATTCAAGATTCCATGATGAAATTTCCACTTTAATATCTCCAAATTGCTTGATCTTTAAGGCTTGTTGTTTTGATCCATATTAAGTCCCATTTTTGGCTCTTTTGCATCCAATTGATCTCTATTTTGATTTCATTCACCTTCAACACCTGAAATATGAAATGATATGCAAATTCAACCTATATGTGCCTAAATGCTAGTAAATCCACCTAAAATGAAGGTGAAACAAGAGTTAAAATGCATCAAAAAGTTGATATATCAACTCCCCCAAACTTATCATTTGATTGTCAGCAAGCAAACCGCAAAGGAAAGTGAGAGAGAGAGGTTTGAAGGTGGAAACCTCAAAGCCAAAAGAGTAAGAAAAATCCTAGTGGATTAACATCCAAAATATGATACATCATCAATCCCAAACCAATATCTCTACTTATCAAATCATCCAAGAACTTTCACTATCCATTCTATTACCAAAAGCAAGCGATCCACCTATCTAGTCCAAGTTATCTTCTTACATTCAAATTATTTTTAATAGTGAAGCATGCTCAAAAGATAACTTAAATGTTTCAATTGGTGAGGTCGAAAGGGGATTCCAATCGTTGGCTATCACTCAAAAGGGAGTGATTGAATTAGCAAAATCAAAACGAGACAAAGGACAATGGGGCATACAATCTCTAAACTTCCATTTCTAATCATTCCCAAATTCCTAAGTCCTATTCTACCAACATACAAGAGTTATAACCATCTTTTTTTTTAGATTTAAGCTTCCCAAACAACTCTTTCTTTTAAATCTTTTTCATTCTAGGCTTTTCTTTTTCCCCCACCAGTTTTTTCATTCTTTCTCTTGCACCATTTAAAAATGTTTTAGCTTTTTTTTCATCCTTTTATTTCTTAGGCTAACCTTGTTAAGTTTTTGTGATTTCCTAGCCATTCCTTCATGAAATTTAGAGCTTTTCTCTATTCGAACTTAGGGATTTTCTTCTTTCATTTTCAAACTAGTGGAAAATGATCATTCTTTTTCCTCATTCACCCAACATTTTTCTTTTGAAGCATCACTACCAACCTACTTCTACCCTTATCTCTTACAACAAGAACTAGAACCAAGCTTTTAGCTAATACTCTCAAGACATTAAGATCTACCTAATTCCCAATATTCCATTCCTAAATACCCTTCCTAAGAGCTAGATGATGTCTTCAATCTAGCTAAATGGAAATGTTCAATTGTCGCCCTTTATACTCTTGAGTTTTTGCCGATCAATCACTAAAGAAAAAGAAACTCGCAAGTGTTTAGATGATTGGGTTTATATGGTGGAGAGGGTAATCATCCTAAAAATGATAATGACCGGTTTAGCCACAAGTGTTTTGGTTTTAGGGTGACTAAGCCGTTATAAAAATGATTAAGCCTTGAAACACATCAAGATATCCATTGCGCAAGCTAATTAGTTGTCCAAATTAAGTCAAAATAGTTATGAAGATAACCTAGAACTAGCAAGCTTCGAGACTTTACCGATGGATTTTTAAATTTCAAGATTCAACACAAGGACTTCAAGACTTTTCAAGATTACTAGAATGTTCAATCCTATCTATTATACTTTGGATGCTAATTCAAAATGCTAGAGCTTAGGCTTTGTAAGGCATTATTATCATTGGTTTCCTAAAAAATTGATTTTTATGGATTTTTGTAAACCTTAACTATTCACAATGCAAATGCATGATAAGACCAAAAATCAAAACTAAGTTAGATATGGTTCCTCCCCCAAACTTAATTCACACGGTCCCTTGTGTGAAAAAGAATTTAGAGAAAGAACCGGAAATAAACGAAACAAAAACTAAGATGAAAATATGTACAAAGGTGTTAAAGGGTACCTCTAGTGGTTGTTGGGATGATCAACTGAACCAATTGAGCAATTTGAAGATGTCTTATCTTGTATCTCCCCACCCTTGAAGCAACTTCAACCTAGTTCATTTCAACACTCATCATTTTCAAGAGTCATTATACCCAAAAATAAAACTAAAAAAAAACTAAAGCAAATGATAAAATAAAGGATAGACATGGGACTTCCTCCCAAGTGAGCTCGTTTTCCGTCATTAGCTTGACGGTTCTTGGAGGAGTCTCCAAGGGCGTGTTTAACATTGCTAGCTTGACGGTTGATCATCTTATCTCCTTTTCCTCGAGTGTTTCTTTCACACCTAGTCGTGCACCTAGAAGTTCAAGATCAAAAGGATAAGTTGAAGAAGTTAGCAACAAAAAGAAAGAAAAATGGGGCTCTAGTCTCAATTTGATTCCTAACTGTAATGGAAATCATTTAGTCCCCGACAACGGTGCCAAAATGATGAGAGAGATTTTTCTGTACCAGTCCCCTTACTAATCGTTTGTAGAATAGAAAGGGTTTTAAATCGAATCCACGGGGACTAAAGTTACAACACTAAAGATATGAGAACAAAAATAATCGAGAGCCAATGAGTTTTTATGAGTTTTAAAACTAAGAAACGAAATGAAAATAAATATGAAACTAAGAAGAAAACAAGATAATAGCATTGGATAATATATCTTACTATCAAGAAATATGATTAATAATCAACCAACAATGAAACAATCAATCAATGTAAATCATTGGTCTAGGATTCCCTTAATTAGACTAATCCACTGTCGTGGCACTAATCCTTTTCCTAATCATAGGGATTTGAGGTCCCGGGTTATCAATCAACCCATCGTTGTAGTAAAGATGAGTTTTATCAATCCATAATGGGAGTGTACTAAGCAATCTGGATGTATTGGATACCTTAAAGTCAAGCTAAATGTTAAAAGGGGGTTTGGTTGCTAAAAGGTTCTAAGTTCAATGAATGTAAAAAAGTATAAAACAGAGAGAGGCTTAAAACACTTTTGGATGCAAACAGGGTAAAAGCAAGGAAGGGTAAAAATGCAATCAATATAAAGTCGTTCCTAAGGACAAAGGGTAACTGACTTGGGAATCCATCTTGCGCTACCTAAGTACCTAACATACCTCAAACAATGAGCTGACCCCCTAGACAGTAGCTCTACATACAATCAATTCCAATTCCTGGGCAACCAATCTCAAACAAAGTAATCACAGACTCAACTGTCGTCATAGACGGTGGCTACCTAGCAGGCATTAACCTCTACTACTCTAGCTAACTCGTTTCCCACATCTATTCACAGAGAAGGGGAAACAAATCTCTGAAACCCCCTTGGTCTGGTCACCTCCAATAACTCACTTTCCGGTGTTGTAGGGCCTAACGACGGGTCTTTGTCCTTTCCGGGTAGGAGTACAATCAGCATTAAGCTGAGGAGGAACATAAAAGATCTAACAATAAACAACATAGGTACCTAAGCGAACATCAACCATAATCTACCCCCATCCTCAGGAACTTGGATGACTACTCACTACTCATGGGAGTAGAAGCAAATGAAACAACAAACATAACTTTAAACCTAAACATGCAGATCTAAGAAAAAGAGCAAGAACACAAACCCAGAAATGAAGAACAACAATGAAACAGTAAAACTAAAACAGAAGGTTAAGGCTTAAAACGAAAATCAACAAGAACCAGATATGCAACAAGGTAAAGCTAAGCAAGGAAACTAAAGAAAAACAGAAGATTAACTAAAGACTTGAAAGAAAATTGGTTTATACACCAAGAACATCAAGAACAAAACTAAGAAATGAAAATCTAAGACAAAACATAAAAGGGAAAGAAAAACTAAAGTTGTGCAAATTGAGGTGAATTAGGGCTTTTATAGTGTTCAGAGAAAATCCCTAATTCGCACTAAAGAAAAAATGCTAATCATTTTCTTGGATCTTGGGCCTTGATTCCGGTGGTATCTGGATTTGAGTTGGTCGGGTTGGAGCGTGTTCGCCTTTGAGTTGGTGAGTGCACGATCGATCCGGGCTAAGGATGCTTAATTGGGATCAATCTAGCTGAGATGAGTCCAAAGTGCGTCTGAGGTTGGGATCGATCCCGACATTGAGTGCCTGAGATCAATCCCAAGATAGGTGAGATCGATATCGTATGTTCTCTTCTTAGTACTGCTTCATCTTCGTCCATTTCCTTAGCTTCGTTTGAGAATTCACCAAAAATGTTGAAAGAGAGAGGGGGGGGGGGGCATTGATCCACATAAAGGCTGAGATCGATCTGAAGTGGCTGTGGGATCGATCTGGTAGGTGTTGGGATTGATCCTGAGAGTGTTGAGTTGGGATCGATCCTGTTTTGACGCCGAAGTGCCTGAGATCGATCCTGCATAGTGTTGGGATCGATCCTGCCTTGGTTATGAGGTAAATCCAGTCCATTCCATGCCGAGTGCTGCTTCATTCAACGTTAAGTGCTGCTTTTCTGAAATTTCTCAAATCCTTCCCAAAAACTCTTGAAAGTCCTGAAAAACCTCCAAAATGCGTGCATATGCAAATTCTAATGCAAAAGTCCTAAAAATCTTAAACTTAGTGAAATCGACCATAAATGTGTTGTATGCACGCTTTTAGACCTCATAATTGATGCTAATTGATATGTAAAATCCATGGAAATTAAGAGTTATCAACTCCCCCAAACTAAATCCTTGTTTGCCCTCAAGCAAGTAATTCAGAAGTCTGGGAATGAGGTTTGAAAGTGGGAACTTAGAACCAAAACATACTGCAAACACATGTAATGTAAATGTCCTAGTTACTAGTTCTAGAATGCAATCTTAAGATCATCCTACTTAAAAACGTTAGCCATACTCATCAAAGTTCATCACAGACCAATTCCAACTTCCACAATGCATTCAAATTCGTTTGTCCANAGGAGCCATGGATCAAGTCATGTGCCTTCAATGAACTCATTTGGTCAAGGACAGGTTAAGGAGTAAAAATGACCCCTTAATGCAGTGGTTAATAATTCAGAACAAGGGTTCTCTCAAAAAGGGAATGAGCTTTAGTAGAAGGCTAAAG
>OVBE01005168.1:0-22248 GCA_900406425.1 Iberis pinnata | reverse complement strand
GGCTAAAAACGGTCACATTCGAACGGTCCAATTTCGTCCAGAAAACCGACGAAAAACTGACGGATTTAGGCCGTCGATAACTAGCCGTCGGTTTTCCGTCGGTTTTTATCGACAGAAGTGATCCGTCGATAATTTAGTCGAGGGACCCTATTTCCGTCGGTTTCTCCGGTCACTTTTTGGCATGTTTTCTTGTAGTGGTGGTTGTTACTTGTTAATTAGCTAGTTACAAGTAACTTACACCTCACAATAGAAACTAACGTTTCTTGCCATTGAAACAACGAAGTGTGTAAAGAACTGGATTCTGTAATATAAGGAACATATATCGTTGCATTGTCAGGAAGGTACGTGCCACTTGAGGAATTAGATGTGATTTGGCATATTACATATGATATGTGTCGGGTACGTGAATCACCTTCACTCAAAATGATGATAACCTAATTAAGAATAACGACCCTTGATATCATATTGGGCCACCTTTACTATTTTAAGTAAAAAAAGAAGAAGATAAAACTATGAGATCATATTACAAAAAAGGGTTAATTATCACGTGGATTCGAAATCCATATTCTTGGTCATGAGCTTGACTTCTCAACAATCTTATTACTCGAATTGGGAATAAAGCTCAATTTTGATTGATTTTTGATTCTTGACATCGTGAGATTCGATAATGATAAGGGTAACAGGAACCACATAGTTTGCCATCCTTCTCTCAAGTGGTCGTACAAGAATATTATTATTCTTAAGATAATAATACAATGCGATAAAAAAATAGAAAATAAATAAATAATACAATGCGATCTCGATTTTTCGCAAAAACTCAAGAAACCAAAAAGTTGGAAATTGTGTACATGATGCATCTCAAATTATGTCAAAGAGGTGAAACCACACACACACAAAAAATTACATCAGCCCCATCGCAAATTATTTTTAAAAATGATAATAAAAACAGAGCTAAATCGTTATAAATAAATGAAAAACAGCTAAACCAATTACTAGATATCTTTGCATTTTCCTATCCATATATATGTCCACTATCAAAAGAACCAAATGGAAAAACCGTGAGACATGACATGATCTATATAAGTTAATAACATATTTATTTTGACATCTTTACCAAAAAAAAAAAAGAAGTAATAGAAAGACATGACATGATTCGTCGGTAACTCCGTATCAAAGATTCCACACTACATGTGATCGAAAGAGATTTAATTATCATTTAACTCAAATAACTGATAGTTGCATTTATTTTTATTCTTTATATCCAAGAGGCAAAGACGAAAGAAAGACACTCACGTTATTTAAATTTTTAATATGTTTATTTATTTGCTTGAGATACTTTAATTATTTTGTGCTAAAGTTGATTGTATTAGCCAAAAGGCTACATTTAATATAAGTTCGCAATATGAAAGCTTACGTACCTTAGAAAAACTATATATATAAAGGACCCTTACTTACTTCATCAAACACAACTCAAACTCACTTCCCAAAGATACAACAATCTCTTTTAATATAAATCACATTATAACACCAATGGAGAAACTACAAAAGCTGATCTCTGAGAAGTCAGTAGTGATATTTAGCAAGAACTCATGTTGCATGTCTCATACAATCAAAACTCTCTTTTTAGACTTTGGAGTGAATCCTACTATCTATGAGCTAGATGAGATCAAGAGAGGAAAGGAGATAGAGCAAGCATTGGCTCAACTCGGTTGTAGCCCAACCGTGCCAGTAGTGTTCATAGGAGGGCAGCTCGTAGGAGGAGCCAATCAAGTCATGAGTCTTCATCTCAATTGTTCTCTTGTCCCAATGCTTAAGCGAGCCGGAGCATTATGGCTTTGATTTTCAGAGTAAATTAATGTTATAATGAAACTAATAAATTAAAATGAAGTGAGAAGAGCAAACACAAAAGAATAAAAACACATGAACTTGTATGTGTGCTATGTCTATCTAAGTTTTGAAAAGATAGATTATGCGATTACCTATTTTTGTTAACTGCTGGGTGTACTTTTATTTTTACTAAATTAACTACCGTTGGATTTCTCATTTTTGCTCACATTTATATTTTAAATAATTTATGGTGTAAATTAACTACCTTTAGATTATGCATCTAAAAACTGCACAAGTGCACTAAAAAGAAAAATATATACTTTTATGGTGTAACGAAAGAGAAAATATCACATCTTATTTGGTGTATTAGGTGAATAACCACCTTTAGGTGGGTTATAATAACTAACTAACTATTTTGTATATTATTAGATTTTTAGGTGTATAATTATAGCGACTACAAGAAAAACAGTCGATTGACAACTGATTTTAGCGACCGCTTCTTCATTTGATAAATTTAGCAACCGATTTGCGACTATTTTGCAACTATTTTGCAACTGCCTAAAATTAGTCGCAAATCAGTTGGTAATAAGAGCTCAAACACGTAGACGTTTAATAGTGGCTGATTTAGTGACTATTTAGTGACTATTTTATAACTGAAAGATGTAGTCGCTAAACAGTCTCTATTTTAGAGACTGTTTAGCGAGTAGTGTTAAAAACAAAAGTTGCAAATCAGTCTCCAAAATCTACAACCGTTTTGCGACGCAAATCTCTAGTCATAAAATAGTTGCTATATGATTTCTAATACCCACGTTTTTTATATATTTTTGGTGTAATTAAAAAAAAACTGGTTGCACAGTTGCAAATTGGTTGCTAAATGGTTGCTCAATAGTTGCAAACTGAAACACATGTTTTCTTCATGCATGGTAGGTGTAACTAATATTTAGCAACTGTTTTTTTTTTGTCACAAATTACTGTCAAATTTTTTTATATATACAAAGACAACCATGTTATTTTCATTTACACTCCAAACCTACTAAGAATTTCTTCTCTAATAAAAATAAAGATGGCTAATAATTACAATATTTGGAGTTCTAGAGAGTGGATATATAATCGGATTGATGAAGCTTCCGAAAATATTACTCCTCAATTTGCTGTTGCGGTGAAGGAGTTCATGTCCGTTGCAAGTATTCAACCGATAGCGCAGAATAGTGGTGATAAATTTTATTTCCCTTGTATTAGTTGTAAATATACTAAATTTCTTATTGGACGTAAAATTTGGACTCATTTATATAGTAGAGGGTTTATGCCACATTATTATGTTTGGTACAATCATGGAGAAGAGTTAAATGTGGATTTTGATAATAGAAATCATGCTAGTGGTAGTCATGTAGAAGAAGTTCATTATCAAAATGATGATAATAGATATGTTGATGATATGGCGAATGATAATGATAGAAATGTTGATATGGTGAATGATGCATTCCAAGGTACCACAACTTTTGATAACTATGTTGATGGGGGTTATCAAAATGTTGAGGAACCTAAGCAAGAAGCAACAAATTTTTACAACATGTTAGAAGCTGCTAAAAATCCACTTTATGAAGGTCAATCACCATTGTCTTTAGCTGCTCGGTTTATGAATATTAAGGCATATTATAATATGACTGAGAAATGCATGGACTCGTGGGAAGAACTATTTTCAGAGTATCTGCCAGATGGAAATCAGTCAACTAGTTCATACTATGAGACCGAGAAATTAATGCGTAATTTAGGTCTCCCATTTTACACAATTGATGTGTGCTTAGAAAATTTCATGATCTTTTGGAAAGAAGATGAAAAATTGGATAAGTGTAAATTTTGCAACGCACCGAGATGGAAGACTAGCGAGGGACAAACAAAGATACCATAGAGTCGTATGTGGTATCTTCTTATAGCTAATAGATTGAAGAGGTTGTATCAAAGCGAGAAAACCGCAGCAGCGATGAGATGGCACGCTGAGCATGATTCAGAAGACAGGGAAATGTGTCATCCATCTGATGCAAGCGAGTGGAAAAATTTCCAACTGATGTAGCCACAGTTGGTGGCGGCTAAATAACTTATTGAGGATCAATCAGCTGAGAATGCTTGACGGGATGAGATGTTCCGAGCCGAATTGGCTCGTCGTGATGCTGAAGCTGGTTAGCGTGATGGAAAGATTAGCGACTTGGAAATGGTTGTGGGCTTTTTGAATGCGCAAAATCCAACTCTTTCTGAGTATTTGGACAAAAACCGGAGTTCGACATCTGATCCGTCTATTTAGTTTTTTTCATTAGTATTATAAAACAATATGTATAACTTTTAGTTTGTTAGTCAACCTTTATTAGTATTTTAAAAATTTTAGTTTCATATAAATTTTAAAATCAATTGCAATTATTTAATTAGAAATATACATAAATGATAATATAGTAACAAAGTAGTTGCAAATAATTAGTGACTATTTTGCTACCATAACCTAAATCAGATGCAAATCAGTTGCTAAACTTTATAGACTATCTTGAGACTGCGTATAAAAGGTAGTAGCTTATTAGTTGCAAAATAATTAGCAACTATTTTGTGACTACGGTAAAAGGGTAGTCGCTTAGTAGTCTCTAAAGATTAGCAATTGTTTTGTGACTGTTAAAAAACAGTCTCAAATTGGTTACAAATAATCAGTACCAAAGAAGTGGCAAAATTAGCAACTGATTTGCAACTACATTTTTTTCAAAAACAGTGGCTAATCAGTCGCTAAAATTAACTAACATTGTAGTCGCAAAACAGTTGCAAATAAGCGACTCATTTGTGACTACATCATTTAGCGACTAAGTCGCAAATCAATCTCAAATTTTAATTTAGCATGTCCCATGTTGAAATATAAACCTCAAATATAAATCCTAAACCCTAAGTCTAAATATAAACCCTTACCAAAATATGACCTTAACTCCAAAATATAAACTATAAACCCCAAAATATAAACCTTAAACCACAAAATATAATTGATGTCTCTACATTTTAGTGGTTTTAAGGACGCATTTACCATCATTTTAGGATCATTTAGATGTCAACAAGTTGCATTCTTAGAACATTCTTAGTAATTTTGCATTTTTAGGAAGTTTTGCATTAGCATTTGCATTCATATGCATTTCAGAGATTTTTCAGAACTTTCAGGAGTTTTAAGAGCATTATTGTGAAATTGGAGAAGGAAAGGGGGATGCATGAGATGGAACCAGCTAAGTCAAAACTGGACCAACTTCTTTAATTCGAACCAAAGGAGTTTACACGGTGGACCAAACTCGGCCCGATCACGTGATCGATCCAAGCATCAAGAGGCCTCGAGGGGTCAAGTCACACCTCAACCAAATCTCCAAAGTAACTCGATCATCCGGCCCAACTTCGCATCATCCGCTACACGCATCTCATCACCTCAATCAACTCTCACCACCTCGGCCTCTATCGTCTTCAGCACTCCTCGATCACCTGCCAACATGCCTCGATCAAGACCTGAAGCTACCTCGACCAGCCAAGTCGTTGCCTCGACTGGAACATCTTCGCCTCAATCGAGCTCTCCCTTGGCCTCGATCACACATGCATCGACCATCGAGCCAGCCTCTTATACGCCTCAATCACACGCGCAGCGGCCATCGAGCCAGCCTCTTCTACGCTTCGATGACGTGGCTCGATGAAGAATTGCTCGCCTCGATCATGCAGCTATGCTCCTTACATCAGACCAAGCTTCATTCCGACTCGATGATCCAGTTTTGGGCTATGAAGAACCATTAGGATTTTTTGGATTTCTGTCTTTTAGCTTTTTTAGGGTTTTTTCTGAAACACTTTTAAAGCCCTAAAACGCCTTCATTTCGCACTAAGCTTTATTTTTCCTATTTTTGGGTTTTGCCTTAGGTTTATTTTTCTCTCTATTTTGCTTTGTTATTCTTGATGTTCAAACCCATATTTTTAATTAATTTTATGTTTAGCATTCGATTTCTTCATTTTCACGCTTAAATTTAGGTTTTGAACTATATGGTGCATATTGATCTACTATTTTATGTCTTTCATCTTGTTTTTATGTTGATCATCATTTATGGGTTTGCTACTGTATCATTAGACTCTGTTTTTCTGGGTTAGTGTTCTTGTTGTTCTTTGATTTTTTATTTTGTTTATCGTCATCATCACGTTTTCAGATTTTTTGTTCTTGCTGTTTTTCATAGTTTGACTTTTGATCCCAATGTTTTGCTTTGTAGTTATGCTTTCTTGTTTCTATGATTTTATACCCAACATGCATAGTGAGTAGTTTCCTTAGATTCCTGAGGATGGGGTAGACTGGTGTTGATTTCTTGTTCTTCTTAAACCATAATCATAGAACAAAAAAAAAGTTAGACTACAACAAAGATAATAGTCTGGCTACCAATAATAATTGTTAGACTACTAATAACGCACGTTGATAAATCAATAAAGTGAACCTATGATAACAGAGCGTCGAATCATAAGTGAAGTGTTCACTTTAGAGGGATAAATACGCATATATGGTATATTGTCTTTGGAGAAAGAGTCCAGACTTATAAGTATGTATTATATACTTAATTTTAGGCTTCATCCATGTTATCTAGAGCCATTTCCTTTTTCAAAATACATTAAGTGATATCAACTAACTTAAATAGATTTGGGTGGTATGATTTTTTCACATCCCTTTGTCCCATATATTTTATAGTCTTAAGAATATGGTATATCCTTTTTATTTCAAAAATAACTAATTTAAGGTTATAAAAACTAGGGAGAATTTAATGGAGGTGGACTTGGGGCAAGGGGTGGGGGGGGGAGAAATATTAACACTTTATGGTATTTTCTGATTTTTGTGCACTTTGGTGAGGAAAGAGAAAAATTTTGTCTCTATTATATCCTTGTTTTTTATATAATTACACTCTATCGTTTTCTCTCTCATGACATGTGTTAGATGTTGACATTTGATTTTTTTATCTCCAATCTTTAATAACCAATTATTTGATAGTATATATATTCAAAAAACTAAAAAATTATACCAAAATTCGTATGATTTTTTCATATCCCTTTATGGTATTTTCCGATTTTTGTGCACTTTGGTGAGGAAAGAGAAAATTTCTGTCTCTATTATATCCTTGTTTTTTATATAATTACACTCTATCATTTTCTCTCTCATGACATGTGTTAGATGTTGACATTAGATTTTTTTTATCTCCAATCTTTAAAAATCATTTATTTGATAGTATATATATTCAAAAAACTAAAAAATTATACCAAAATTCGTAACTTTTTATACTCTAAAACTAGACAATTGTTTTGTATAATTTAGACACAGAAAAAAAGCAAGTTTCATGACGTTTGTGTACACGGCGCTTTGTGTACATGAAGCTACTTATTCGATGTACACAATGATACAAGACATTATACATAGACTGCATCATCATTGTGTACATCTCATAATTATACGTCCATTGTACACGACATTGTACATAGAGTGCATTATCATTGTGTACGACTGCATTATAATTGTGTACATCTACTAATTAGTATGATGTACCCAAGCATCATGTACACATCATTGTGTACGTGACACTATATACACGTTGCATGATATGTGACGTTGTATATAGACTGCATCATCATTATGTACATCTAAAAATTATACGTCCATTATACACGACATTGTACATAGACTGCATTATCATTGTGTACGCTTGCATTATAATTGTGTACATCTAATGATTAGTATGATGTAACCAAGCATCGTGTACACATCATTGTGTACGTGACACTATATATACATGTTGCATGATACACGACCTTGTACATAGATTGCATTATCATTGCATACATCTAATAAATTTACGTCATTGTACACAGCATTGTACATAGACTGCATTATTATTGTGTACATCCAATAATTAGCATGATGTACACAAACATCGTGTACGTATTATTGTGTACGTGACGCTATACACATGTTGCATGATATATGATGTTGTACATAGACTATATCATCATAATGTACATCTAATAATTAGTGTCACGTACACAAAGGGTCGTGTACACAAAGCGTCGTCTATATATTAGAAACTAATTAATATTAAAGATTGAAGATAAAAAATAAAACATTACTTTTCTCTTACACATCTACTAATACTACTCATCTTTTCTTTCTCTTCCTTTTAAGGACAAAATGATATTTGTTGAGAGTGAGAGTACACCAAAATAGGAAGTACCTTAAAATGTAAATACTTCACTTTTAGATACACTACAATGTAATTGTTCCTAAAAACTATAGACGTATTTTATTGAAAGAAAATAAAACTACAACATTTTCATCTGCATACTAAACACTACAATATTTAAACAACACATTCGAAAAGGATAATTTGAACCAGGTTAAATATGAGTCTATATCAGCCAAATTTTGTTTCAAAACTATACCTATAAAGGATATGAACTAATTAATTTGTTTATTGCTAATTAAATTTGAATTGGAAGCTTATAATTTTAACAAGTATCAATGTGAATATGATTTACATCTGGTTTGAAATATGTTCTCTCATTCTTGCGAAAACCAATTTGAAATTAATGACCAAAGAAATATTATCTCGAGAAAATCTAGTAGAAAAAATATTTCACAACAAAAACACAAGAAAACAAATACTAATTTATATATGAAATATATGAGCCAATGCATTCAGTTTGAATTCTCACATTTAAAGATGCAAATTTTAATATAAGAAACAATCAACAAACACATAGAGGCATACCGCATAAAACCACTACATTGTAACAACAACGATTTGACATTAAAAATATTTACAATGAATAGATGAACTCATTCCATTTATATAATTATCCACTAAATTTTGGATGTGAGATATTTTCTCAAATACGTTTCTCTGAGATAAAAAAAAATTCTTTTAATCGTTAATATTGGATTGGTTTTGATAATATTAGAGGGACTATTTCGAGTTGGATAGCGGACATGATTGAATTCAGAAATCATATTACCATCATATTAGCATTGTAGATTTGATGAATTTTAACTCATATTTTTGCATTCATTTTAGGTATATTCATTTGCATTTAGGTTACAGGTTGCATTTGCATATCATTTCATGTTCCAGGTGTTGAGGGTAAATCAATTCAAAAGAAAGATCAACTGGATACAAAATAGCTAAAAAGATGATTTACTATGGATCAAAACAACAAGCCTTAAAGATCAAGCAATTTGGAGATTTTAAAATGGAAATTCATCATGGAATCTTGAAGAATATTATAGCCATGTATTCAAGCTTTCCAACAAGTCAAAAATCACATTAAACTCCCCCAGGAAATTGAAAGATATTAACCGACAAAGTTGTGATCTGCTAGATTCGAAGCTCCAAACCGTTCACCCTAAAGACGCATTTTTTACACCAGAATTCATTATGAATTAGGAGAAGAAAATTTCATCAAAGTTGTATCTCTTTGAGTCAGCTTTCCAAAGAAATATTTCATGGCACTATAGCTTCAATGCTGAGAGAGTTATGGGCCCCGAACTGGACGTGTGTCCAGCAACATCGGAATAGAAAGCTAGGATCGGTTTGGAGGATCAGTTTACCCAAACCAATGCAAGAAAAATATTTAAAAAAACCAGGGACTAGGATCGGTTTGGTGGATCAGTTTGGCCGAACCGATCCCAGAAAAAAAAATTTAACATTTTGACTTCCTTTTTGAGTTTAAACCCATTTTCAATTTGGTTAACCCAAATATTTTTGGTTAACCCAATACCAATTTTAGGAGACTATAAATATTTTTTAGACCTATTTTTTTTTAGCCACTTTTTCTCTAGTTTCTTATTTTTTGTTCTCCAAGATTAAAGAGATCTCATTTGGAGATTTTTCTTTGATCTTAGAGGAACTTGTATTACGTCTACATTTATATATGCATTTTCCTTCTTCTTTGTGTTGTTGTATTCTAGGGATTATTTTTGGTTAATGGATCTAGGATAGATGGGATTTGTATTGAGGTTGATTGATGATGATTTATGGTTGCTTAATGCCAGGTTTGACTTGACCAATCAAATTTAGATTCTAGGTGAATTTTGCCCGAAAGGTGTTCGACTAAATTTCCAAACTAACTATTGTTTGCTAAATGACGCTATCCAAGATATTATTTTTAGGTAGTTTAGTGGTTTATGATGAGTTAGAGATCTTATTGCCTCTTATTGTGTAATTATCCAAGAGATTGTTTTTAGTTGCATGATTAAGAGATGGATTATTGTCACGAGAGTTGATTAGTCTAATTAAGGGAATTCTAGGCCAAGGATTAACATTAATTGATTTGTTCATCGTTGGTTGATTGTTAATCTTATCTCTTGATAGTAATGTCCATGATCCAATGCTTTTATCTTATTATATTATTTGGTTCTTATTTCTTTGCATTATGTTTCTTAGATTAAATACATATAAAAACATCATTGGATCTAGATTATTTTAGTTCTCATATCAGCGCACTCAATTAAACCCTTATATTCTACAAATGACTAGTATGGGGATTGGTAAAATCTTGCTTATCAACGCACTCGTTATGCAATCGACCTGTATGAGGAATACATCGAGCCATTGATTTATGTGTTCATGTGTTTTTGATTAAATTTCTATTTTTATGTTGTCCAATGTTGGTTTCTAACTTTTAAGAACAATTTCCCTACTACGTAGACTAAACTATGTTATAATTTTAGAATGTTTAATATTTTAAGTCAAAGAGGTGTCCAAATAAAGCACCTCACTATATGATGGACATTTACAATACAATGTCGTCGAGATGTTTCAGTGGACATTACATAGTCCAATGGACCAAAAATGACAATTTTTGGAGCTCATGAGCACAATTTACCAATATATTTTGACTACTCTCCATATGCCTCGTTAGATATGACAAATAGTCCAAAGGACTGAAGAGATGTAATGCAATGTTAACTGATGGACCAATTTATGCTATTTTTATATACCACATAAATAATTATGGTAAAAGTGACAAACGGGGACAAGTTCGGATTCCAGATCCTTTGTGGACAATACAACTTTATATGGACATAACATAATAAATTATCCAGAGACCATGAGATATAGTTACGAAAACCATTTCGAAACGTACTCTCAAGGAAAAAAAATATGTCATATGTACATGAAACTTATAACATGCGCACAACGACAACAAATAATACGATGTGTTTAAACATTATATACAAATAATATTGTGTTTCAGATTAACAAAACATCAACATGATATCCCTTGTGCTATTTCAACATCATGTCCAAGGGATAAAAGTAAAAATTTCTCTACCAGCCAATTTTAAACAACCTATAGGTTTTCAAACCTAAAAAAACAAAGCCATCCGTATATGGACAGTCCCAAAACACATCGTTACAATACACATAACTACCTAGGCTTACATCTTTATCTAGATAGAGTTTTTAAGCTTGCTCTATTATGTTCTTGCTTCTTACATCTTGTGCTTTTCCGCTTTGATAAACACAATTTTGCCAAACCTATGTCTAAGCAAATACCTTAAGTTTGTTCACGTCATTATAGCACTTAAGAATCAATCCAAATTCAGGATATTCAACATACTAATCCTATATGAATCTTATCTAGTCTAACCCATTAAGATTGATTGGTGTTAAACACTTAAACAATACTTAAATTAAAAATTCAACAAAAGTCAACAGAATTCAAAAGTCAACTGAAATTAATAAAAGTCAACAGAATTTTAAACTCAAATTTCAAAGGTAAAATTGATTTTAAAAAATGTCATAGGTTATTGATTTGATTGATTAAGTAACTTTTCATGATGTTCAATACGAACTATTAGCTAATCCTTGGTCTAAGATTCCATAAATAGACTCATTCTCATGCCATTAATCTTTTTCCTAATTATGCAATTAAGAAAATCCCTTGGGTAATTACACAAATATGAAACATTAAAATTTAATTCATGGTTAACCACTAAACTAACTAACACAAATCTCTTTGGTTATGCCTCATTTAGCATGTAGTGATGGGTTCAAGAACTAAGTCCTAAACATCATGATTCATTACCTAATCAACATAATCTACCTAACCATTTGCTTAAAAGGGAACTACTCACTATCCATTGGGTAAACACCAAATCCAAGAATATAAATGTGTTTAGCCATCGATAGAAGAAGATTTTGAAGAAAATAAACAATTGAAAGAAAAAAATCAAACTAAAATAAGCAAAAGATCCAAAAGTTTATAAAGTTGTTCTTAGGAAAAGTATGAAATACATAAAAATTAGGTAAAAGTGTTTAAATAGTATCCTAAAAAGGCATTGGTTAACCCATAGTTAGGTTTAAACCAAAAAGGGGAAGTCCAAGGTTGACTTTTTCAGCTTGATATCAGTTTGGCATGACCGGTACGCTAAACCGGTATTGAATTTCTTCGGGTGTACCGGTTTGAGCAAACCGGTACACAAAATCGATGCTTATTCCCTGGTCCAAATTATCTGCTTGTTCCGGTTTGTGTAAATTGGTAGCTTAAACAGGTACGTCTCTGTTTCGATGTACCGGTTTTGATAAACCGGTACTTTAAACCAGTACAGCTCCACTTCTCATCTTTTCACATATTTTAAGCTCCTTCGATCCCCGTGTTCAGTTCTTCCGCTTCTAACACATGTAGAAATGAAATGCAAATGCAAATGCGTGCTAAACTAACCTAAATGCACATGAATCTAGCTAGAATGAATGCAAAACATTAGTAAAAACATGCCCAAAACATAGTATATCAACTCCCCTAAACGTATCATTTGCTTGTCCGCAAGCAAACCGCAAAAGAAAGTGAGAGAGAGGTTTGAAATTGGAAACCTTAAAGTCAAAAGATTAAGCAAAAGCCTAGTGGACTAACATCCAAAATATGATACATCATCAATCCGAAACCAATATCTCTACTCATCAAATCATCAAGCATGTTCACAATTTATTCTATCACCAAAGGGAAGCGATCCACCTATCTAGTCCAAGTTATCTTCTTACATTCAAATTCTTTTTAATAGTGAAACATGCTTAAAAGATAAATTAAAGTTTTCAATTGGTGAGGTTGAAAGGGGATTCTAATGCATCAAAAGAAGGTTTACACTCAATCGTTCGCTATCACTCATAATGGAGTGATTGAATTAGCAATATCAAAACGAGACAAAGAGAAATGGGGCATACAAAGTTTCCTTGGTTCTTCCTGCTAAGAATGTGACTGAACCGGTACATCTCCAAGTTAGGTCGTTTTCCCCAAATGCATTCTCAAACATAGATGGTCCTCGAGATTCGAAACAATAGATTTCAGACAGCTTATCATAACCCAAAGTGTGTCCCGTTCTGTTCAAATCACGGAACTCAATCCTCCCACCTCTTGTTTAGTGATTCCTCATGTCATCATATGTAAAGACCTTTAACGTGGCAATGAGCATGCATGTGTGTTCTGGTATTTTTCAAAGCACATGTTCAAAACGCTTCCAATCCCCATTCCCGTCAAAATAGTCTCCACCTCATCGTATATACCAAGTGTCCTCAATGTAGCCGGATCCGGAAAGAATGATTTAACGAATCCTACTTCCATGAGAGCTTTATAAATTTTGGTTGGTGTAGGTGTTCTTTGAGGATTCCTATCTATGGGGGCCGGGGGAGGATGAGGATTCCTATCTATGGGGGTCGTGGAAGGAGGCGGTTGTTGAGATGCAACCGAAGCTTCGACATTAGATTGTCCTTGTGCCACATTACGGCTATCCCGCGAATTCTGACCCGTATGTTCGTTTATGGTGATCTCGCCACTACTAATTGCAGTCTCCGGTCTTGCTCTCTTCTTTTTGCCATCATCGCCCATAATTCCCTTTCCTTTGTCCTCTTTTGTCAACTTTTGCTTCGGTGCCATGAGTATTTCCTACAAAATTTGGCAATCAATTCTCAATGTGAGATATATCAAGGTACAAAGTCATCAAATTTCTGTCCAAATGCACTTAATCATCAAATTCCTACACATTATCAACTCTAAATTAATCATTGATTCTATGATTGAGTCACAAAAAGATTGCACAAGCTTTAGCAAATTCAAATTCATCGAATGATTCAATTCGTTAATCTCGAAGTTCATGATCAAATTGTGGAGATGATGAAAATTTACCCAAATTAGCACATAATCATAGTTAACTAGTAATTCCAAATTGAAGCTTAATCAAACAAGAAAAAGGCTATGTGATTGATTTCCAACAAGTTTCTAAGCCTATTCAACAAGTTTCAATCCTAAAATAAAAGAAATTGCAATTTTCGTTTTGTGTGAATAGTGAGCTTCGAATATTTGAGAGTTGAGAGGCATAGCTTAGCTCTAGTGACAATTGACCGTAAACTCTTTTCCGTCTTTCCCCAAGAGAAAAATTGCACCATATGGACGAATTTCCTTAACCGTGAAAGGGCCCGACCATCTTGATTTTAGTTTTACAGGAAAGAGTTTCGGCCTTGAGTTGTATAGCAATACCAAATCACCAACTTCCAATTCCTTGGTGATGATTTTCTTGTCATGGAAAGCTTTTTTTCTCTCCTTATAGATCTTAGCATTCTCATATGCTTAAAGCCTTATCTCATCCAATTCACCAAGTTGAAACTCTATCTTCTCGTTGGCACTTTTTATGTCAAAATTAAGCAATTTGACAACCCACATAGCCTTGTATTCTAACTCAACCGAGAGATGGCAAGCCTTGCCATAGAGAAGGTTGAAAGGAGTTTTTACTAGTGGAGTCTTGAATGCGGTTCTATATGCCAACAAGGCATGATCCAACTTGATGGACCAATTTTTCCTTGTTGTGCCAATCGTCTTTTCAAGAATGGCCTTGATTTGCTTGTTAGAAACTTCGACTTGGCCGCTTGTTTGAGGATGGTAAGGTGTGGCTACCTTATGATTAAATTCATATTTCCTTAACTAGCTTTCAAACACCTTATTGATAAAGTATGATCCTCCATCTCTAATGACAACCTTTTGGACTCCAAACCTTGAAAATATGATGCTCTTGAACATTTTCAACACCACTTTAGCATCATTGGGGGGGGGGGGGACTTGCAATGGCTTCCACCCACTTCGACACATAGTCAAACGCTACAAATATGTAGCTATTCCCATAATAAGAAGGGAACGGTCCCATAAAGTCTATGCGCTATACATCAAAGATCTCTACTTCTATGATCGGGTTTTGAGGCATTTCATTCCATTTGCCAATGTTGCCCGCCCTTTGACATGAATCACATCGCAAGATGAATTTGTGAGCATATTTGAACATAGTAGGCCACCAAAATCCAGCTTGTAGACCTTTCGATACCGTCTTGAGAGTGGCAAAATGTCCACCATATGTTGATCTATGGAAATGTAGGAGGATTCCTTCAACTTCTTCTTCAGCAACAGATCGTCTATAAAGTCCATCTTTGTTCAAGGTGTAGAGATATGGTTCATCCCAGAAATACCTTGCGAATTCCTTGAGGAACTTCTTATTTTGGTACCCTTCTAATCCATGCGGTTCTTTTTCACAAACCAAGTAATTGACAATGTTGGCATACTATTGTTCGTTCCAACCGGGAACGAAAACTTCCCCGAGAGTATAACTTGGAACAACTTCTTTGTTCAGCTTGTTAATTTGTGGAGACATCGACATCAACTGCTCCTCAGGCAATGAGTCATCAAAACGAATCTTTTCTTCGATCCTCAACCTTGATAGATGATCGGCAACTCCATTTTCGACACCTTTCTTGCCCTTGATCTCAAGATTAAACTCTTGTAACAATAAGATCCACCTCATAAGTCTCGATTTAGCATCCTTCTTTGCTAGAAAATGTCTTCAAGTAGCATGGTCGGAGTAGACAATGACTTTAGGACCCACCAAGTAAGATCTTAACTTCTCAAATGCAGAGACAATTGCAAGCAATTCCTTCTCAGTTGTAGCATACTTTACTTGGGTATCATCCAGTGTCTTCCTTGCATAGTAGATAACATGAAGCTTATTTTCTTTCCTTTGTCCAAGAACCGCTCCTACAGCATAGTCACTTGCTTCGCACATGATCTCAAACGGCAAGTCCTAATCGGGTGGTTGAACTATTGGGGCCCTTATCAACTCCTTTTTGATCTTGTTAAAATATTCAAGGCATGCATCATCAAAGTTGAAATCTACTTCCTTGCATAAAAGTCTTGTCAAGGATCTAGCCACTTTCGAGAATTCTTTTATGGACATTTTCGTAGAACCCAGCGTGTCCTAAAAAGCTTATGATTTCCTTAACTAAGCTCGATGCTGCAAGACTAGTCATGACGTCAATCTTTGCTTTGTCTACCTCGAACCCTTTTTCTGAAATCCTATGCCCAAGAACTATCCCATCTCTAACCATAAAATGGCACTTCTCCCAATTTATTACTAGATGAGTTTCCTCGCATCTCTTTAGAACCCTGCACAAATTTGACAAACACACAGCACACAAAGAGCCATATACATAGAAATCATCCATAAAAACTTCAACCACATTTCCAATCTAATCAGAGAAGATAGACATCATGCAACTTTGAAAAGTTGTTGGGGCGTTACATAACCCAAATGGCATCCTTCGATAAGCAAAGGTTCCATAGGGGCATGTGAAGGTAGTTTTCTCTTGATCTTGCGGATGAATGGGTATTTGGAAGAAACAGGAATACCCATCCAAGAAGCAATAGTAAGGATGATTGGCTAAAAGTTCAAGCATTTGATAAACGAAAGGTAGGGGAAATGATCTTTTCTAGTTGCGGTCTTAAGTTTTTGGTAATCAATGAACATTCTATGTCCGGTTATGGTTGGAGTGGGAATAATTCATCATTTTTATTTTTCACTATGGTTATACCATCCTTTTCGGAACAACATGAACCGCATAGATCAAATGCTGTTCAAGACTGGGTATATAATCCCTGCATTGAGGAGTTTTAAGATTTCTTTCTTAACTACTTCTTTCAAGTTTGGGTTTAATCTATGTAGATGCGCAATAGAAGACATAGACTCATTCTCTAGGTGGATTGTATGCATGCACAAGGTTGATGAAATTCCCTTAATGTCATCTAAAGAATAACCTATTGCTTTCCTATAGTTCCTCAATTCATTTACCAAACCATAAATCCCACCAACACTCAAATCATCATTGACAATTACCGGGTAAGTAGAGTTAGAGCCAACAAATACATATCGGAGACCTTTAGGTAAGGGTTTGAGTTCTATATTTGGAGCCTTGAGCTCACTCCAATCCTCGGTTAGGCTAGACTTACCAATGCTAGCTTTACTTTTGGGGGCAAGTGAGTTGATGTAAGGTTGTTTCATTTGAAAAGCATCTTTGAACTTCACCTCTCCTTCTAAGGTCTCATGAGAGTCAATTCTTTCACCCATCTTTTCAACTTTGGCACTGAAAGCTCATTTTCATTAGGCTTAATAGGTAAAACCGATTGTAAAGTATCTTCAGTAGCTAGCTCCTCCAAGTACTCATTGGAAAGATCATCCATAGTCTCTACATAGAAACTTGGCCATTAATGGTTGGTTTCTTCATGATCTCCTTGATGTCATATTGTTGCACATGATCATTTCCCAAGTGCAAGTCAATATTTCCATTCCTAACATCAATGATGGCTCTAGTGGTTGCCAAGAATGGTCTACCAAAGATTAGTGGATCTCATGGTTCTTCCTCCATCTCCAAGACTACAAAGTCGGTTAGAATTTCAGTGCTCCCTAGTCTCACCGGGAGATCTTCCAACATTCCACTCGGTACTCTTACGGACCTATCGGCCAGCACTAAAGAGATCCTACAATGGTTAAACAAAAAGAAGCCAAGTTTCTTAGCAATTGAGTAAGGCATTAAGCTAACACTAGCTCCTAGATCTCCTAAACATCTATCAAAGGTAAAAGCTCATAGAGCACAAGGAAGAGTAAAACTCCCTGGATCTTCAAGTTTCTTTGGAGAGGTTTCCCGATTGATGATTGGACTACACTCCTTTGAAACAATGACCATTCCTTCCAGGGTCTTAAGCTTCTTCTTGATTGCATCTTTAACGAACTTGTTATAATGGGGAAGAGGCATGAAAGCATCAATGATTGGCATAGTGATTTGAACCTCTTTCACTTGCTCTTCAAATTAAGCTCTATACTTCTCCATTAGTTGTTTCTTGAAATGACCCAAAAATGGAAGTTTTGTACGGAGGTGGCTCATAAACTAGTGCCTTTGGTGTAAAGTCTTCACCATTGTCTTGTCCTTTACCCTTGAAGTCAACTGCTTTCTTCCTTTGGTGTAGAGTCTTCACCATTGTCTTGTCCTTTTCCCTTGAACTCAACCGCTTTTTTCCTTTGGTGTAGAGTCTTCACCATTGTCTTGTCCTTTACCCTTGAAGTCAGCCGCTTTCTCTTGAGTTGGTTTCTCTACCACAATCTCTTCACATGAGTCTTCATCATTCTCAAAGTAAATAAACTTCCTCCCAGATCTATTCTTATTATACTCAATAAGAACCCTTGGAGGAAATTCTTCGCCACTCCTAAGTGTGATGGCATTAATGTATTCCTTGAGGTTTGTTTCAGATATTTTGGGAAGTTGGCCCATTGGTTGTTTAGAGGTAGAATTGATTTGAGCCACTTGATTATCCAAAGCCTTTAAGTGAGAAGCCATGCTTGCAATATTTTCATGTAATTTATCAGCTTTAGCGGTGATGTCCTTCTTGAAAAACCCAAGATCAATGGCGGTTTCCCCTTGTCCTTCGAGAAGTTGCCTCAACAATTGGTTAGTTTGATTATAGGCATTGGAAGTAGAAGAACTTCCTTGATTTTATTGTTGAGGAGCTTGAGGATTAGAGAAACCCGGTGGCTTGATGAAGTATTGGGATTTTGGTTGGAAACCTTCTTGATTGTTGTATTGAGGCTTGGGTTGAAAACCTTGTTGTTGTGGTTGCTTTGAAGGTTAGTGTTGATCTTGTGGGTTAGAAACATTGTGGTTGAGATATAAGAGACTTGGGTTTTGTTGGTAGTTTTTGTACCATTGGTTGTAACCTTGATTACCCACCTAAGCTAATTCCTCATGAGTAGCTTTTTGTTGAGGTTGGTAGTCTTTTTGAGCATCACCAATAAAGTTGACAGCTCCTTGTTGAGAAAAAATGAACTTGTCAAGCTTTTCTTATAATGATTTAAATTCCTTTTAGTAGTCCTTATCACAAGCAACTGCTCTAACCGAACGGTCATAGTCCTCCTCATATTTGTTATCGCTTTGTGCCAAATTCTCAACAAGCAATAAACCATAGACTTCGGTTTGGCTAAAGAAATTCCCTTGACTAGAAGTGTCAAGCATCATCCAGTACTTAGGAGCAAGTCCGCGATAGAGAGTACTAAGGAGGCTCTCGCCCGAGAATCCTTGATAAGGACATTTGATGACTCTGAATTTCATGGTTTTTGCAAGTTATTTAGCATCAATTTTGATGTCTTTAGGCTTGCATACATCACATTTACAGTTGATTTCAGTAAGTTTGTGATTTTTAGGACTTTTTCATTAGAATTCGCATATGAACGTATTTTGGAGATTTTTCAGGACTTTCAGGATTTTTCAGGATGGTTTTGTGAGAATTCAGAACGCATCACTTAACATGGAATGGACCAACACTTAACATAGAATGGACTAGCACTCAACCTCCACACAAGAATGGTTCGATTCCAAGCATCACACTGGATTAATCCTAGATCGATCTCACTGCAACACCTGGATTGATCTTAGAGCAAGCCTGGATCGATCTTAGGAAAAGCTTGGATCGATCTCAGGTTTACACCTGGATCGATCTCGAATGTTTGTCTGGATCGATCTCAGGTGTTTTTCTGGATCAATAACCTCTTCAAACCGGATCGATCCCCACTCCAACTTCTGGATCGATCCCACGTTTAAGCCACGTAGCAGCTGGATCGATCTCCACTCCAAAGGATGGATCGATCTCAAGCTTAAATTTGGATCGATCATATTCAAGCATCCCCAGCTCAGATCGATCTCGCACTCTTCTCAACTCGAGTCCAACACACTCTGACCCGACCAACTCAATTCCGAAGTGGACCTGACCCAAGATTTGAGCCAATGATTGGTTTTTATCTTTAGTGCGATTTAGGGCTTTTCTCCAAACACTATAAAAGCCCTAAAGCGACTCGTTTCTACCAAGTCTTGTTTTTATATCCTTTCTAAGTTTTTGTCTTAGGTTTTCATTTCCTCGGTTTGAGTTCTTACTGTTCTTGCTGTTCTTCAACTGTTTAACCTTTGATCATCATGTTTAGCTTTGAAGTTGTCATTTTTGTTTTTCCTGTTTTCATTTCTATGAGTAGTGACTAGTTCCCTGAAGTTCCTGAGGATGGGGTAGACAAGGGTTGATGTCCTGATCTCACCTTAGGAACTTAAGCTTGTTTGAATATACATCCTTTCTGTTTCATTGTGCTTAATGCTTGTTTCTTTCCTGCCAATCCAAATCTGATCTTGGACATTCCAGCGCCCGAAAAGCGTTCAATGGAATGTCTGATCATGGTGATTTCATATATTAGTTTATCCTTACGCAACGCCATAGATTCTTAGGATATGCATCTTATCCTAGGGGTTTGAATGACTAGGGGCTTTTTGGCTTTGGTAAGTTGGTTCTTAATGCCTTCTAGGTAGTGTACCGTTAACTGGAGTTAGGTCTGGTGACTTCTTAGGTTGATTCCATTTATCAAGGGATTGGACTTGGTTACTTATGAAACTATCGTCTAGGGATAGCTCACTGTTGTTGGAGTTATGTTAAGTGCTTAGGTAGATTGGGACGGATCTCTGGTTGATTACCCTTTGTCCTCAAGAAATGCTTCACAATTGTTTACATCTTTCACCTTCTCTGCTTTTACTCTGTTTCTGCCTTTTAGCATTTTTAGTCTTTTATGCACTTTGTCATGTTTATGCTCTTTACTTCCAACATGTTTCACTTCACTTAAGACCTGTTAGTAAACCATCCCTTTTACTGTTTAGCTTGACTTATAAGCATCCATTCCAATCTTGATTGCTAGTGCACACCCAATTGGATTGATACCTCATCTATACTACAATGATGGAGAATTGATACCTCGAGACATAAAAGATCCTACTATCAACATTGGGTAGTGTATCTCTTAAAATGTTCCCAAGCTCCCCCAAAAGATTCAGTCCCGCGTTGAACAAATGCTGAAAATTTGTTCCGGAGTTTGGCGGTTCGGGAGGTTGAGAAGAACTTGGTGAGAAACTCTTTCTTGGAAGCGTCCCAAGTGTCAACCAAATCAGTTGGAATGTTTTTATCCTAAGAGTGTGCTTTCTCACCCAAGGAGAAAGGAAACAAACGCATCTTAAAGGCGTCTTCGGTCACACCATTGATCTTCATTGTGCTACACAACATATCGAAGTTATCCAGGTGGTCCAAAGGATCCTCATTTGATAAGCCATGGAAATAAGCATTCTGAACCATGTTGATGAGGCCGGATTTTATTTCAATGTTGTTGTTGGCGATTGGTGGTGGACAAATGTCGGTGCATTGAGCATGGCGGTTCAAGGCATCATTCGTTCCAATGGTGCGTGGTCTATTGTTGTTACCACCACCATTGGCATCTTGATCATTTTCATACTGGTTTTATATTTCCAAGTCCAGACGTTGAATATGAGCAAGATGCTCATGTGCTCTTCGTTCCCGAGTGTATTGACGTTCGAGTGCACGAATGTCCTCAACTATTGGATAGAGATTTGTAGGGTCTCTGCTTCTCAGGTTCATACACCTGAAGTGAACAAACAAAGAAGAGTAGAGATATGAGTAAAGTAAAAGAAATTGGGCTTCGTCCCAAACAAATTCAAAGTACTAATGGTTAAAACAATCCTGAAATGGCAACGACGCCAATTTAATGAACATAGTTTTGCCGAACCTATGTCTAAGCACATACCTTAAGTCTATTCACGTCATTATAGCACTTATGAATCAATCCAAATATAGGAAATTCAACACACTAATCCTATATGAATCTTATCTAGTCTAAGAAATTACGATTAATTGGTTTTAAACACACAAACATACTTAAATTAAAAAGTGAACAAAAGTCAACAGAGTTCAAAAGCCAACTGAAATTAATAAAAGTCACCAGAATTTTAAACTCAAATTTCAAAGGTAAAATGGCAAAGCAAATGGCATAGGTTATCGATTTGATTGATTAAGTAACTTCCCATGATATTCAGTATTAACTATTAAGCTAATCATTGGTCTAAGATTCTATAAATAGACTAATCCTTTCCCTAATCATGAAATTAAGACAATTGATAACACTAGAATTTTAGGATTTTTACATAACATTTCTTGTCATTTTCT
>OVBE01005167.1:2873-14769 GCA_900406425.1 Iberis pinnata | reverse complement strand
ACAAAGAAATTTGGTTTAGAAACCTTAAGTAGTCTAGATGAATAAGTGTTCTTGCTTTTGAGAGTATTGTCCCGAATGCTTATGAACAATTGTATTTGAACATTAATGCATGGTTGAATTAGTTAGATACGGTGAGAATTTGTTTCAAATAATTCGAACATAGGGTTTAACACTTCGAGAGGAGATTAATCTATTTATTTCTTTTATGTTGAGAACTTTTTCAAAGTAAAATCATTCATGTTAACTTTGTCTTTTAATCCTGAATACTTGTGGGATTCCCTAACTCATAACGTTTTAGTTTATTGATTTACAATCTTTTATTTTAATTATTGTTTTACTTACGTTACAACCATCTTATTATTCTGTCTTAACTTGATTTGAGATTGAACTGAAAGTTATGTTGTCTGGTCTCTGTGGATTCGATCATTTTACTGTGCTATAGTGATTTGTCTCTGCGGTATAGTTTTAGGATTTAATTTTAAGTCAAACAGGATGCCAAAACTCCTTCGTTGGGAGGGAAATAATTACTTTTAAAATCAATGGCAGTGGCTCTACCTGTATATGTCAGTCTTGCAAAATCTCTTTTGTTGGATCAATTCGAAGATATTATTCTTTTATTTGGTGTTCTTTGTAATAATATTCTTATATCTTTATGAGATAGTTATGTCGCATTTTATTTGTTTGCTTATTCGAATTTGTGCTAAATCAAAATGAGCTAATACGAACCGGATTAGTTCAAGGTGATTATTTATCCTAACAAGAGAAGTAATATCGTTGTTTATTTTAAAGAGAAATTCTCAAAAGTACCACTTTGTAGTTTGTGTTCAAAAATATCACAAAAATAATTATGTTCTAAAACTATCACAAAATTAAAATAGTTTTAAACTATGAAATTTAAATCTTAAATCCATAAATTAAATCTTAAATCCTTCAAAAGAAAACCATAAACTATAATTAGTGAACTTAGACCCAAAAACTCATTTTTTATAAAGGACTTTCAATTTAAATGCATAAAAGAAATTCATGATATGATTGATGAATCATATAGTTTGCAAGAGTTGAGAAAAAAGACAAAAATATAGCAAAAGAGAACTTTAAACTAAGTCTTAAGTCTAAACCAAGTTTAGAGCAGAAGAAATGAGAAAAGAAGCCTACTTGTGCGGGTTTTGTCCACCACGATCTCGCCGGCCTCTGTTTCCTCTAGCCACTATTGTATCCCATTCCATTTCTTGGACATTTGTGAAGGCTTTACTGGTATTCCTCTTCCTTAAGTCTTAGTCTTGAGTTGAGAATCTATTTGTATAGTCTCACCTCCACGATCAACTTCATCCGCATATCCAAATTCCAAAGAAGGTTGAGCTAATGAATTGAAAATACATTCTGCAATTGGAGGATCACCAACTTGCTCACTATGAGTTGGAGATAAACAATTCTGAATAATTTTTCTTTTGATCGAATAGTCTCCATAGAGCTAGTATAAAGTGGAGCAGCCGGAGAAACTGCTAAAAGATCTTTTGTAAGTAATGACATTTGAAGTTTCATGTGACTCAAGTGGGCAGGAATAACAACTTGAAAAGAGATTGAATTAGCTTCAGTTCATGTCCATGAACATTTGAATATAATATTTTGCCATGTTGGGTTTGTTGTGATAAGTCAACTTGTTGAACTTGTGTTTTTTTGCACTTGGGGCTTCTAAAGAATGTGAAAGCCTGAGTAACACATCGTTAGACTTATTTGATAATTTATCGTTGGCATTGGGGAAGTCCTCATATACATTGACCACTAGAACGTTTTCATTTGTAAAGCTGATTTTTTTATCCACTAGATCACTAGATTTAGCTAGGCCTAGGAATTCGTTTAAATCGGATCAGAAATTCGGATTTTTGGTTCTTTCGGAAATTACAAACTCTTCCGGAGCTAAACCGGATACAAAATTGGTTCGGTTTGGTTCAATTACCGGTTTTTTCGGGTTGCAACATCTTTACCGAGAGAAACCGATATACTGTTAGAAACCAAAATAACTGTTAATTTCGGATAGAATTCGGTTTATTGTTATGAAATTAACAATTAATTCGGTTTCTGAGAACCAGAATAACTGATGCCCGAGACCAAAACTTGTTTTATACATTTAACCAGAACCAAAACCTGTTAAGATATGAAAGAAACACTCAAATGAACGCAATTTTTGAACACAAAGTTGGTCAGTTATACAAGTTCTTATTCAAAGTACACATTTGTTAAACACACATTTATTATACAAACTTTGGAATGTAAAACTTCAACTAGCCAAGCATTCCTCTACCTGAACACAAGACAACAGACTCATAATCAAGAAAAGACAACAATAAACAATGAACACAACATACTTATAATCAAGAAAAGAAGGAAACTTACCAAGTTTTATTGACTTAAGCTGCAATTTTGCATCATCTGATCATCAACCTTCATTGATCAGTCCAACAGCTGCAAAAGCAAGAAAGAGTTAAACTGTTAAACACTTAAACTATTAAAGCATAAAAGGACTTAATAAAATAAATCTTCAGATTAGTTTATCGACCTATGGAGTCATGAAATTCAAGTTCTTCAATCACTTGGATAAGGATTTCATGTTTTCTAGCTTGAATAGATGTCCTCAACCATTGTTGTGAACAAATCAAAGCCTCAAGCATGAAAGGAGTGAGACAACTTCTGTAAGGGTCTAATACACGACCACTTGTGCTGAATGCTGACTCTGAAGCAACATAGGACACTTAAATGACAAGAACATCTCTTGCACGCGTAGATAAGATAGGGTATTTAATACTATTATGCTTCCACTAGCCTAAGATATCAAAGTCTAACCACAAATTTTTTCTGACTCTTGACACAACTTTTTCCAACAAGTAAATGTCAAGTTTACTACTAGACTCTTCATTTGCAGACTCATCCTCCATATCTGTATACAATTAATCAAGCCTCTCATACCCATCGTCATCTAATAAATTAAATAGCATATTGGTATCTTTCTTTGACTCTTCAATCTCACTTTTGTTGCCTCCACTACAATCTTGTACTGCTGAGTCTTGTATCATACTCCTCAAACTTTTTTCTCATTATAGTTTTAATAGAATTCTTTAAATGTTCACTCTCCATACTGNCTTGTACTGCTGAGTCTTGTATCATACTCCTCAAACTTTTTTCTCATTATAGTTTTAAGAATTCTTTAAATGTTCACTCTCCATACTACTTTTCCCATATAGCTTGTCAAAATACAGAGAAGCAAATTGTATCATGTTTCTCGGATCAAAAAGACTTGTAATCATAACAAGTGAATTCATATTTAGTAGCCCATCCCAATACTTCTCAAACTTTTGCCTCATTTCTCTTACTTCTGCACTTAGTTCAAAATCTTCATTACAAGTCAGAGAGATTAAATTCCTCTGAATTGTTACAATCTCACTGTAACAAATTGAAGATGTTACTATCTTAGATGCTGAAAAAGCTAAAGTATAGTTGAAAAAATCTTCATAAACTTCACAAGCCTCTTAAATGAATCCCAACCGGAAGAAGTTGGTGGACGTACACACTTGTCACCATCATCATCCTATTCCATAAAGTATTCATTGTACAGCTTATCCCCAGACAACTTCTTCTCAAATCCTAGTCTCAAATTTTGGAGCAGATGTCAGCAAAAGGTAGGTTGAGTTCCATCTTGTTTCACAATCCATTGACAAGCTGCCCCTTGTAACTTTTCGTAACAATACACGCATCTGAACAAATATTAATCTTGGATCAGAAGATCTAAGAATGTTATTGCGTTCCTAATAGCAGTAATTCTACTCTTCACAGAAGTTAAATAATCTTTGACTATTAGGCTTAGGATGTGAGCACAAAAATGCATATGCAAGTGTTCACCATCCTTAACTAAGGCACAAGGACTTTTAAATCTCAATTTGTTTGAGAACTCCAAATCTTTGTCATTCCCTTTAGTATTATCAACCGTCATTATGAAAACTCTCTCAATTCCCCAAGTATCTAAGCACTGCCTTAATGCTCTACAATTGTCTACCATTTATGATCTACAACAAGCTTGAAGCTAATTATCCTCTTTTGCATCACTCAATATTTTGTGTCAATTTAGTGAGCTATTACAACCATGTACCTACAAAAGGTTGTTGGAGTTACCCAAATGTTTGATGTTAAGGAAACTTTCTTTTAATTACACCTAATTAGGGTGTTCAACTTTTGTTTCTCTTCCATAAACATCGCAAATATGTCTATTGTTGCTGTCTTCCTAATTTCCTATAGTGGACAGTTTAAATAGGAAGCATATTATGAAAAAAAACCTCCTAAACCCCTATGATTTTACGGATGAGAAAGAAAACTTATTCAACACTATCATTTCATTTGTAAACTTCCTAAACAGATGCTTGTCATACTTCACTATGGTCACTGCACTAGTAATATCACTAGCTAGAACCTCTATGTTGTCATCATTGTTGTCTGAATGAGCATACATTTTCACTGCTGAAAGACCCATAATTAAAATAATATCTTTTAATCAAGATGGTATTCTTATACCACCTTGAATATTAACAATCATACTTAATTTAAACAAGGTGGTATAGGACTATAATTACTAATTATATACAACAATGAACAATCTACTTTAACTATCTAAGTATCTAAGTATCTAACTATATAACATCACAGTTTCTAGAAGAAACAATTACATGATATACAACACTGNAAAATAATATCTTTTAATCAAGATGGTATTCTTATACCACCTTGAATATTAACAATCAGACTTAATTTAAACAAGGTGGTATAGGACTATAATTACTAATTATATACAACAATGAACAATCTACTTTAACTATCTAAGTATCTAACTATATAACATCACAGTTTCTAGAAGAAACAATTACATGATATACAACACTAAACAATCAACAATCTAAGTATCTAACTCTCTAACTATTTAACATCATAGATTTTTAAAGAAACGATCAGTAAGTTTTCTACTTCTACTTGTCTTACTAACCTAATCAAACCACATATTCTAAATTGAAACAATCACAATTCACATAAAACCACTAAATCTACAATCATATTCACATTTGAATCTACAAGCACATTTACAACAATCTAATTACCTAATCAACTAACATTTCTAAAAGAAATCAAGTTAATTTAGAAACTTACCTGATTTTCTCATGAATTCGATTATATTCTGGAGTTTTACTCTTTTCCAATTCCAAATTAGCTTCCTACAATGACATGTACAACAACATAATTCTGGTTAAACACAAATTCATGATAAAAAAAGAATATGAAGAATTGAAATAAAAATTAGCAATCGATTCTCGCAAGTCTAAACTCCAACTAAATTTGTAATTGATTAAAGATAAGAGATTGAATAAATGAGTTTTATCCAGACTAATCCACAGTGAAGAATCAGAATCCTGGTGGTTTAGACTTCGAGAATCGTCGATACATACTAGCCACAAATCACACTCTGTTTATTTGGGATTATCAAACTTACAACTTTTGATAAAAATAAATGTCATTTTATACCTTGGTTAAATTCGTGTAACTGATAACCGAACCAAACTAACCAATAACTGAAGCCAATTTAAAAAAACTTTCGAATCAAACTTATTATCTTTCCAATTTGATTCCAAAACGAAATATGGGTTTGGTTTGGTTCGAAAAAATCTGTTTTGGTCAAAAATCCTAGGCATAGATTTGGCCATCAAACACGTTTTTTGTGGCCAAGATGACCAGAATTTTCTCACACATAAATAGGGCTGTAAAATGGGTTGTTTGTGTCTATTTTGATCCATCCAGAAGTGACAATTTCGATTACGAACAACATTGGTCACGTCCACTAACGCCCAACCCTTTTAACGCCCATACCCATAAACGCCCATGTCCAAATGAGTTGTCCATTTTTTGGTCATATTTCTTTTTTCTTTATGGTATATAACTCAAATTGTGTAATCATGATTTAAAAAAGTTCAATTTTTTTTAGATATCCAAAATTTTCAAAATAAAAAAATAAAATTACAAAAAATAAAATTTTTAAAAAATAAACAGAAACTAAATAAAATACAACATAAATAAATCTCGTAAAAATTTATTAAAATTTAAGATTTTCAGTTAAAGATATCAAAAAAATAAAATTTATGAAAATTCCAACATATATNAGATTTTCAGTTAAAGATATCAAAAAAATAAAATTTATGAAAATTCCTACATATATCAAAAAAAAAAATTCTAAAATATCTTTAAATTTAAAAAAATGAACCAGAAAATTAGAAAATTCCAAAACTCCAAAATAAATCAAGAAAATACAATACAATAAAATGAAAGATGTTATATATTATAAAATTTGAAATATAACAAAATGCAAAAATTGTAAAAAGTTCAAAAAGTTCTTCAAATTTTTTTGACTTTTTAAAGAACTTTTAAAAAATAAAATTTTAGTTTGTTTTATATTTTTTTCAACTTTTCAAAAATTTAAAAATATTTTCATAATTATGTATTTTCTTGATTTATTTCAAAAGTTATTTTTTCTCCCAAATATATATTCACATATATTTTTTGGACTAATTAAACCGACCAATATTTATATTCTCCAATCCATTTTGGCCATGGGTGAAATTGGACATAGTCTATATTAACCCGCTTGTATATGAACCTGCCCATAACAGTTCATAATGGATTAGACATAAATATACCATAATCTGTCCACCCATTTTGACAGCTCTACTTGGATCCATAAGTACTCCAATTCAACTAAGAAATGTTACTTCTCTTACCATCAAGAGCAATTATCAGTTTCATTCATTATCATTATCAAAATTTTAATCTTTTGAATTCATTTTTATTTTTATGTTTATGGTATTTTCTAATAAAATATTAAAATAATGAGCATTTATAGTACTTTTGGAGTATGAATTTATTTTTGTAACAACTCTATTTGAAACGATTTTTTCATTTAGAAAGAAATATTATAGTTTCTTAACTTATTTAACAAAGCTCTCCTCGCAAAAGTCGGTTGGAGATTACTTGATGATGGAGATGGTTTATGGGCAGATATATTGAAAAAAAATATAAAGTGAAGAGTTTAAGTGAGACAGACTGGCTAATGAAGAAGTCATCCTGGTCATCTAGTTGGAGGAGCATAGTAAGAAGTATTANATTGAAAAAAATATAAAGTGAAGAGTTTAAGTGAGACAGAATGGCTAATGAAGAAGTCATCCTGGTCATCTAGTTGGAGGAGCATAGTAAGAAGTATTAGCGAAGTGTTTTTACCATCATACCGATTATCAATTGTGTGAGAGTTTTTCTTTGAGTAAGAAGAAACTCAAGAAGTGACTAAGTGTGTCTAACACTCTCTCACATTCAGAAGGTTTGCATTAAGAATGAATCAAAAGGCTTCAAGTCGTAAGCCCAGCAAGATTCGTAATCCAGCCCAAGAAGAAGTTAGTGAAGTCACGAGGCATGCGGGTGATATTTTCTAAAGTGTTTTAGTCGACCAAATGAGCCTGTATTTCTCTGTTTTGACAGTTTTAGCAATGGTGCAGAAGGGAGGCTTGGTTGGTTCTGTTGGAGCGGGTTACAGAGTTTCAGAACTCATTTAATGCAATTCTTAAAAGCTTATATGTTAATGTATATAAGACAAGTAATTCTACAGGATTCCGGGTAACAGTCTCGGCGTGAGTATGGTTCAAGTTTACGAACCCGAACACGTTAAATTTCTCTGTGCAAGTTCTGTTTTTTGTTCTGTTTTTCACAACACATTTCCAAATCATCATTCTAATCCGAGTGTAGTGAGGTCTAAAGGAGAGATACAGAGAGAGTGAGTAACAAAGAGTGCTTATTTGATATTCTCATCTCAACAAATTAGGAGAGATACAGAGAGAGTGAGTAACAAAGAGTGCTTATTTGATATTCTCATCTCAACAAATTGGTATCAGAGCCTTTCTCTAAGATCAAGAACAAGGAAGATCTCTCAAGATGACTTCAACAAGAACTGAAGTGGAAAATTTTGATGGGGAAGGGGATTGGATGCTACGAAAGGAGAAGCTGCTTGCTCATCTTGATATTTTGGGTCTTATGGAAGGTCTGAATGATGAAAAGGAACCTGGTGAAACTAAAGAATCATCAGCTGAGCCACAAAGTGAAACTTCAACTCCTGGATGAAAGAAAGAAACACTTGAGGACCTTGCTCGTAAAGAAAAGATCGGAAATGCCAAATCCAATATCATTTTGAGTGTTGGGAAAAATGTCTTGAGAAAAATAATGAAGATGAAGACTGCTTCACGTATACTAAATCTTCTTGACCAACTGTTTATGGCTAAGTCACTCCCAAATCGCATTTATCTGAAACAAAGGCTTTATGCTTNCTGAGGACCTTGCTCGTTAAGAAAAGATCGGAAAGGCCAAATCCAATATCATTTTGAGTGTTGGGAAAAATGTCTTGAGAAAAATAATCAAGATGAAGACTGCTTCACGTATGCTAAATCTTCTTGACCAGCTGTTTATGGCTAAGTCACTCCCAAATCGCATTTATCTGAAACAAAGGCTTTATGCTTATAAGATGTCAAAAGCCATGACAATAGATGATAATGTGAATGATTTCTTCAAGCTAATATCAGATCTAGAGAATGTAAAAGTAACAGTTCGTGAGGAAGATCAAGCTATAGTGTTGCTTATGTCTTTGCCTAAGAAATTTGATCAATTAAAGGAAACCTTAAAGTATTGCAAGACTACTCTAGCTCTGGAGGAAATCACTGGAGCCATAAGGTCTAAGAATCTGGAACTTGGTGCAACTGGGAAATTTCTCAAGAATAGCTCTGAAGCATTGTTTGTGAATGAGAGAGGAAGTTCTGAGAATAAGACAAAAGAGAGATAAGTCCAAGAAAAAATCTAGATCAAATTCTAGAGGTGGGACCAAAGTTTGTTGGACTTATGGCAAAGAAGGATCCACTACAAGAAGCAGTGTAATGTGTGGAAGGAAAGAAACAGAAGAGATGCATCCACAANGTGGCAAAGAAGGACACTACAAGAAGCAGTGTAATGTGTGGAAGGAAAGAAACAGAAGAGATGCATCCACAAATAGAGGAGAAGCCTCAGCAGTGAAAGGAGATAACATCGATGTTGCAGCTCTCATGGTTTCAGAATCAAACTGTCTCACGGAAAATGAGAGCCCAGAAAGGTGGATGCTAGACACTAGTTGTACATTCCACATGTCTTCAAACAAAGATATGTTTGAAACTCTAACATTGACAGACACTAGAGCTGTCAAGATGGCTAATGACACAGTCTCAACTGTTAGAGGAATAGGGACTAACTTGATTCAAAATGAAGATGGTACTTTAGTTTGTCTCTCTAAAGTGAGATACATCCCATCAATGTCCAAAAATCTTATCTCAATGAGATACATCCCATCAATGGTTGAATGGAAGAAAATGGTAGAAACACAGTCAGGGAAGATGGTTAAAAGACTCATAACAGAAAATGGTTTTGAGTTTTGTAACATGGAGTTTGACAATTACTGCAAACAAGAAGGAATAGTAAGGCACAAAACCTGCACCTACACACCTCAATAGAAAGTCTAGCTGAGAGGCTTAACAGAACAATCATGAACAAGGTGAGAAGTATGTTGAGTGAATCAGGTCTATCTCAAAGATTATGGGTTGAAGCTGCTGCAACTGCAGTATACTTGATAAACAGATCACCATCAAGTGCCTTGAATTTTGATATACCTGAAGAAAAGTGGACAGGAAGTGTTCCAGATTACAGTGGGTTGAAAATATTTGGATGCATCACTTGTGTTCATACAGATCAAGGCAAGCTCAACCCAAGGGCTAAGAAAGGTGTGTTCCTAGGCTATCCAAAAGGAGTAAAAGGATTTANTTTACAGTGGGTTGAAAAGATTTGGATGCATCAGTTGTGTTCATACAAACCCAAGGGCTAAGAAAGGTGTGTTCCTAGGCTATCCAAAAGGAGTAAAAGGATTTAGAGTGTGGTTATTAGATGACAAAAATGTAGCATTGGCAGAAATGTTGTATTTCAAGAGGACGAAATGTTCAAAGATCTGAAAACTGATACTCAAGAAGCCAAAGATCATACTAAACAAGAGGAAAGAGTTGATCTGAAAATTTTCAATGATTTTAAAGTTGGAGAAGGTTCTGCCTCAAGTGGAGAAACTGGAGAAAGCTCACAGAGCCCAAAAACACCTGAAGACAAAACAGTGGGAACATAGGACATTCAAGAATCATATTCATATGAAGAAGAAGATGAATTTTATTCAGAAGAGAGTGATGATCCTCAAGATTATCAACTTGTAAGGGACTGAGCTAAGCATGTGATAAAAGTTCCTAGAAGATTTGATGAATCAAATGCAATAGGCTTAGCTCTGAAATGAGTGAAGATGGTAGAAGACTGAACCTAAAAGCTATGAAGAAGCCAAGTTAGATGCTGACTGGGAGAAATGGAAACACGCAATGGATGATGAAATTTCTACTTTATACAAGAATGGTACATTCAACTTGGTAAAGAAGCCTGCTAGGAGAAAGATCATAGGATGTAAATGTAAATTTAAAAGAAAAGCAACTCACATAAAAGGAGAAGGGCCAAGATTCAAAGCCAGGATAGTGGCTAAAGGTTTTTCTCAGAAGGAAATAGTTGATTTCAAAGAAATATTCAGTCTTGTGGTAAAACATGTTTCAATACGGCTCCAATTGTCCATTGTTGCTCAACAAGATCTTGAGCTGGAAAAATTAGATGTAACTACTGCCTTCCTTCATGGTAATCTTGAAGAACAGATCCTGATGAGTCAACCAGAGGGTTATGAAGTTGGACCAAAGGAAGAAACAATGTGCTTACTCAAGAGGTCATTGTAAGGCATGAAACAGTCTCCCAGACAATGGAATCAAAGATTCCACTCATTCATAGTGAAATCAGGATTCACAAGAATGATACTCTCATTGCATCTAAAGATATCGATCATATTAAGAATCTGAAGATTCTCCTTAGCTCAGAGTTTGAAATAAAAGACCTTGGTGCTGCTAGGAAGATCTTGGGGATGGAAATATTCAGAGACATAGAAAAAGGAATCTTAACTCTTTCACAAAGTGGCTATTTAATGAAAGTGTTAGAGATGTTTAAGACGGACCAGTGCAAATCAGTACAAACAGAATTGGGTGTACAATTCAAGCTAAAAGTTGCCACAGTCGAAGGAATTCAAGAACAAGCATAATTCATGAAGACAGTTCCTTACTCTAATGCAATTGGAAGTATAATGTATTCAATGATTGGAACAACAGCTGACTTGGCGTATCTTGTTGGTGTAATCAGCAGATGCATAAGCAAACCCAATAAAGACCATTGGCAAGCTGTCAAATGGGTGCTCATATACATAAAATGATCATTGAATACTAATTTTGAGTTCAAGAGGCAGAAGAATTTTATCCTAGAGGGATATTGTGACTATGATTTTGCAGCTGATCCAGACAAAAGAATATCCATCCCAGGTTTTGTATTTACAATTGGAGGTGGTACTATAAGTTGGAGATAAACTCTTCAGAGAGTGGTTGCTTTATCTACCACGGTGACTAAGTATATAGTCATGACAAAGGCAGTTAAAGAAGTTGTGTGGCTTAGAGGTTTGATGGGTGAGATGGGTTACCATCAAGAAAATGTTGAGTTGTTTTGTGACTCTCAAAGTGTTATTTCTTTGTCCAAGAACTCAGTTCATCATGAGAGGACCAAGCATATGGCTGTGAAATATCATTTCATTAGAGACATCATTGCAGAAGGAATTGTGAAGATCACCAAGATATCAACCTTGTACAATCCGGCTGATATACTTACCAAGACACTACCAGTGGGCAAGTTCCAA
>OVBE01005166.1:708-22249 GCA_900406425.1 Iberis pinnata | reverse complement strand
GATCTTAAAATAACAGTAAATGACTTCTAAAAACTACTAAAATGCAGAGACATCACACCTCAAATTCTCGCAGATTTTTCTCGCCGCCAGATCGTGATCTCCAGTAATTCGAGATAATGCGGTGGCATTTTCGCAAATATTGGACAACTTTTTTTTCTCTCTCCTCGAATTATTTTTTTCCATTCTTTTTTTGTTTCTTCATGACCGAGGGGTAGAATGAGGTTAAACAAAAATTGGGATATCTCCAGTAATTCGAGATAATGTCGGGTTACGTATGCAATTGATTGAAAAATTTAGGTCAAGTAAGTACTTTTGCCTTAAAATTAAGTGGTATAGTAAAATTAGTAATTGTCATTTTTATGAGTTTCGGTCAATGACATAGATCAAAAAGAGGAAATGACAAATCTATTCTAAATAGTTAGTTGAAGAAAAAAAAAACTCTTCAAAATGTAAACTACTATCACTTGATTATATAGATTAAAAAGATAGGATGCGATCCTACCAACACTAATGTATCGGATGCTATCGATACTTCGCAGTTAAGCGTTTTTGAACGAAAATAATATTAAGATAAGTGACCTTTCGGTGACAAAAGAAAAAAATGTAAATACTCGGTCGGTACACAAGTATTTTTGTACATTTTTTTATAAATTCATTGTTTAACAGACAAATTTTTTAATTATGATAATTATTCTAATACTTGATTTTTTAAATTAAAATTTAATCTAATGAAAACTAACAGACATTAATAATATTTACACAACAAATCTAAATACGTAAACAATTACGGTTTTCTAGATAGATACTAATTAAGAATTTTATATAATTTGATATATATATATATATATATATATATATATATATTTTTTTTTTACGTTAACAGAATTGTCAGAACAAAATTTTAAACTTGACTAAGTGTTATTAGTTCTCTTGAAAAATATCTTGGACAAAACATAGAAGTCACAAACTTGAATGCCACTTGAAACGAGATCATATAATATGCTCTGGTCTCAGATCTAAGTAGATATACGGGTTTCGACCTAAAAATCTCTGGTTATAAAAACTTTTTTAAACATGTGAAATAATTAATACTATATATGTGTATTATATTGGTGCAAAAGAAACTAAATTAAATGGAAAATTTTCAATAATATTATTTCCTTGATAATAAATTTTAAGTCTATCATCGTATTTTTTAAGCACCTTTAATTAGTTTTTGAAGTTGGTGTGACGTTTTTTTTGTCGTCAACAATGTCCAATACGAAGTAAAAAGAAAAGCAGAGATAAGCAACTGAATAACAAAGATTAAAATGATAAATTAGAGAGAGACTGGAGCTTCCAAAATCAACTCACATTCCAACTACGATGATGCATACCGTGCTATGTAAGATTGGATCCGGTCATCCTTCACTACGCTTGAAACTAATAAAGAAGCACACTTGTTTGCTGAACGAGAAGTGGAGACACGTCTCGCTTCTTCAAAAGACTCAAGAGTTGATAAAATTTCTTCAATCGAGTATTGGTGTTTAGGCCAATCCCATGGATTAAGAATAGCTTCTACTGCATCTTTATTTTCCATAGCAAAAATTACTCTTCTTTGGCCAAGGGAACGTAAAAAGTCTATTTCCCAAGAAAGGCTAGTGATAGATGAGAGGAAATGTGAAGAAGAGGAGTTCGGCGCACTTCTTCCATGGAAGATGACTTCACCTCTTTCATTACGTAGTATCTACGTAGTGCCAGAATATTGAAGATTCTTTTTTAAGCTCGAACCAATGTTGCATTTCACAAAGTTAGGTGGTGGGGGGTGACCATGCCACTTGCAAATTGTTTATGGTGGTCTATCTGAAGAGGATAAAGTCGTGCCTGAGTTTTTTGCTTGGAACCATGCCAAAGCACTAGATTTAGCTCGAAGAAGAATTTGATTCGTCTCCATGATGTTCCCATTGAAAATTCAGTCATTTCGTCCCTTCCATAACTCCCATATGATCCAGGGCCAAGGCAATTTAGTATGATCTGAAACTCTCTGATCTCTTAAAAGGAGGATGAGTTGGGATACATTAGCATAGATAAAATGGCTAAAGGTCCCACCAAACAGCGTAGAGATACCAGATGAAATCCACACTTGCTTTGCACTCACATATCCAAATAGAACATGATTCACATACTCTTTCGTGTCAATACAGACTGAACAAAAAGTGATCAACATGTATGTTTTTGGATTGTAACCTTTCTCCAACCGCTATCGCACCATTCAACACTTTCCAAAGAAAGTGTTTGATTTTTAGTAACATTCTAAGCTTCCAGATGTCATTCATGAGACCATTCAAGCTTGGTTGATCAAGAGGTGGTTGCCCATTTAAAGAAGACTGATGTGAATGAGCTATAGTATATCCACTCCGTGCTGTATATTGCCCGTTTTTCGTGTGGTACCAAACGTACCGATATGTTCTATTAGGCGTTAGCTTCAATTGTAAGATTACAGCTTTGTCTTCTCGAGAGAATAATTGATCAAGGAGATTTAAATTCCAATTTCGTGACCGTGAACAATAAAGATCAGAGACTCGGAGCAGCACATTCATCATACCATTTAGATTAAAGGGAGCTCTCGGGACTTGAAGAGAGAGCCATTTCTCAGTCCATACGAAAGTGTTTAGACCATTCCCTATCACCTTAAATAAACCTTTTTGCAGGAGCTCACGCCCATGGATAATACTACGCCAGGCGAAGGACGAGTTTGAGCCTAACCCGCATTCTAGAAAGGACGAGTTTTTGAAGTACCTTGATTTATACATCTGTGACAAAAGACTCTCGGGCTTGTCCAAAAGGCACCAAGCTTGTTTTGCTAGTAAGCTTTGATTGAATTTGGCTATATCTTTAAAACCCGATCCACCTTCCGATTTTGGTCTACATATATTTTCCCATGAAACCCAATAGATTGGCTTCTTATCCGTCTTAGTTCTCCATCAAAATTCGGTCATAGCACTAGTTAACTTCTTGACCATTCCCTTTGCTAATCTAAAACATGGCATCGCGTAAACCGAAAGAGCCATATCGATTGATTTTAGTAAAACTTCCTTACCACCATGTGATAAATACTTCACATACCACCCTTGAAGTCTATGTTGTAATTTTTATGTGATATAAGCAAGGAGCTTCTCTTTTGATCCGCTAAAACATTTGGGTAATCCCAAATATGTACCAACCCCTCCTTTGTGAATTTTCATTCTCTCCTTAACTTGTTGTTTCAAAGTTTCGCTGATTTTGTCTCCAAACATAATGGAAGATTTTTGGAAATTAATCATTTGTCCCGACATGTCACCATACTCTTTAAGACATAGTAATATTTCGTCACATTCCGCTATACTAGCTTGACACATAAACAGACTATCATCTGCGAAAAGTTGGTGGTGAAGAGATTGGCCTTGCTCTGACAATTTTATGCCATTAATCCTTCCTTGCGTCTCAGATAAATGTAAACGGGGGACCAAAAATTTAGCGCAAAGTATAAACAATAAGGGAGAAAGAGGATCTCCTTGACGCAAATCTCTCTCGGGTTTTATAAAACCGTGCTCTTATCCACTAAGAACGACCGTATATGTAACCGAGGAAACGCAACACATTACCCATGCTATCCATCTATTATCAAAACCCAAAGCCCGAAAGATATTCTCTAGAAATTTTCATTCAACTCGGTCATAGGCCTTCGACATGTCAATCTTTATAGTCATGTGAGACTCTCTACATAGTGAGTTAGTCCTTAAACCGTGTATCATTTCATCTGCTAGAAGAATATTATCCGTTATTGATCTTTTCGCCACAAAAGCTCCCTGGGTAACAGACACTGTACTTGGTAACAAAGATTTTAGTCTGTTGCATAAGACTTTTGATAAAATCTTATACGGTACCGAACATAAGCTGATCGGTCTCATCTCTGTCATTCTTTTCGGCGTTGCTATCTTTGGGATTATAGCTATTTGAGTAAAGTTCCATTCTGTCGGGAGGTGACCATGCTCAAAGAAAGAATTTATCTCTCGGATGAGTTGGGCCTTGATTACATTCCAGAATTGCTAATAAAATAGGCTTGTCATACCATTTGCACCACCTGGGGCTTTACTTGGCTCGATTCAAAGGGAATAAATTCAGCCAGCCGTTGTTACCAAAACCTCGATATAAACGGCATTGAATCCATGTATTATTGCGATAATCAATCTATGAAAACAAATTTTCAGAACTAGTTATTTCTACAAGTTGACAAGCTTGTATTGTTTCTCTAAAGTGAATGAAAGATCTGTTAGGTCTTGTAGATCCTCCAATTTTTTCTTCATTACTTAGCAAGTCATTAAAATCTTCTATTACGAGCCATGGTTGTTGCCTAGCAATATCAATACTTCTCAGCCTTCCCCAAGATGAATTTCTCAAATTAATTATTGGTTCACTATAGATGAACGTAACAAAGAATTCGATACTTCCAAGTTGGTGTAACGTTTTTTTTAAAAAAATTCTTACTAGTTTTTGTTAATAAACATTTCAATTCACTTGCAAAAAAACTCACAACAATAATGATATTTTACGAGTCGTGCAAAAAATCTTAAAAAATTAAGGAAACACACATGTTTTTTTTATTCTCATATTAATTTATGTATTACAACGGACCGGTTCAATAACCTAAAGCAACATAGGTAACACAACCAATATACCACTTTATTATGAAACACATGTATTTAGACAAAGGTTATTTTATCTATTTAAAATTTTTAATGTTGATTTACAAAATGATAAATGAGTGATTAAGTTCGAAAATTATATTGAGATAATTGTATTTACTTTTTTTTACGTCATTATAATATAAAAATATATTATAAAACTAATTTCACATGTTTTAACTTTTTCTAACAATTCTATTGACGCAAAAAATATATTTTAAAATAAATATATCATACTACACAATAATTTAGGTGAAATTGTAATTTAAAATAGTAATTATCACAAATTGTTGTAGAAACCGTGCCAAATTAATGTATTAAAATGAAAAATTAGTAATTTCTCATCCTTTTTATATATTTTCTTTTGTGTTTCCATTTCTCTATTATTAATATATATATGGGTTGACTTCAGTACGTCCCCAACTATATGCATTCAAATTATTTTTCACTCAACTTTGAACCTCTTGAATATCACACCTGAATTTATACATTTCTTTACCTGACCTTCCAAATTATTTGAATTCATCAGTAAACCTCCAGGCGATTAATAAGCCTAAATTGCAATTAAAAATCACGTTTTGGTTTAAATTAAAACCCAAACCAAACTCAATTTTAACCCATAATCGATTTTAACCAAACACACACCAAAAATTATCTTTTTAAAATTGAGAATTAACTTTTAAGGATATTTTAATGTTGTATTTTAAATAAAATATTTTGAACTACTTTTATGTGTTTACACTTTAATATACTTTATACAAAAAAATATATTAATATAAAATTTAAATTATATTTATATACTTTATTTAATATATATTATATAATATTTATTTAAGACAAATTCCTTCAAATACCATCAAAAGAAGTTTAAATTTCAAAAATACTACACACTCCCAAATGTCTTAAAAATACCACAAACATAAAAAAGTGAATTTTAAGAATTTATAATTAAAAATTTGGGTTTAGGTTCACTAAATAGAGTTTAGAGTTTAGTTTTGGGTTTTAGGATTTAAACTACAAATTTTAAAACTATTTTAAAATTGTGGTATTTTTGTGGTATTTTTGGAATATAGCTAATTTTTTGTGGTATTTTGGAGAATTCCCCTTTATTTAATATATATATTTTATTAATATATTTATACTTTATTTAATTAATTAAATGTGTATAAATAAAATATTATATAAATATAAAAATTATATAAAATTTATAATAATATTAATATAGAATTAATACTGTTAAATATATAAACAATTTAATATATATATTTTTTACGTTTTTGAGTTAATTATTATTTTAGTTTTTAATTTCATATTTTATAAAATATTTTTTATGTGTACTTTTAACACGTTTGTGGACACATAAATAATATTTCAAAATATTTTATTTTAAGTATAACATTTAAAGTATCCACAAAAATTAATTTACAATTTTAAAAAGATAATTTTGTGTTTGAATTTGGTTAAAATCGGATATGGGTTAAAGTTGAATTTGGTTTGAATTTTAATTTAAACCAAAATGTGATTTTGTATCGCAATTTAAGCTTATTAATCACTTACAGGATTTAGTGATGAATTCAAATAGTTTGAAGGATCAAACAAAGAAATAAATAAATTTAGATGTAACAATAACTTTAAAGTTAAGAGAAAAAAGTTGGGATGATATATAGGTTAGGGGATAATGAAAATTTTCTTAACTCGTTTATTAATAATCACGAACCATATGTAATCATATCCTCCTGAAGTACATTCGTAATGTAATTAGGTATAAAGAAATGAACATTATAAGATTTCTCATTAGCAATTTGAGATTTTGCAAGATAATGTGCTATCTTGTTTGAATTTCGTGATGTCCATTGAAACTGTACGCTTTCAAACTTTTGTTTCCAATATAAAACATCACGAATCTAATTGCCTATTGAGAAGACTGTTATATCTCCATTTAGGATTATATTAAGCATTTGATTATCCCCTCAAATCACACCTTTCGATATTCCAAAATCCATGCATGTTGCATACTTAGAATTAAGCTATGTAATTCGGGTTCAAGTGGAGAAGACACGAAGTATCTAGTTGCCTGAGCAGCTAAACAACACACGCCATTTGCATCCATAAACACCCATCATGCAGAAGCATTAGTGTGATTATTTGAGAAAGTTGCATCGTAATTGCATGTCATCCGTGGAGACATTGGTCTTTGCCATGCTGATATGTTTGTCTTGACTGTTTTTTTGTTGTATAGACTCATGAATTTCACACCACTCAATTGCCTCTACACTGGCACGTTGATACAACTCGATAGCTGAGATATCTCTGTTTTTGAAGAGAAACAGATTCTGTGATTTCCAAATTTGCCAAAGGAGTGTAAAAGGTAAGATACGATATTTTAATGGCTTTGTTTTGAGATCATAATTGGTTAGTAGATGTTTGACTTTTGCCATGAGACTTACTTCAGCATATTGGAAATCATAATTTGGAATATCCCAACTATTCCATAAACCTTGTATAGATGAACAGAAGAAGAACATGTGGTTTAAAGTTTCACTATTTAAGCATCTCTTGCATTTATCATCAGACAAAATATGTCTCCTTAGTATTTCTGCTTTACATGGTAACAAACCATGAATAACTCTCCACAAGAAATGTTTAACTTTTGGCATCAATTGCAAGTTCCAAATTCTTCTTTGTAAAGCTTTAATGATTGTTGGGAATTCTGAATCTGTAGCATTATTGTATGAATTGCAAGCAAAATGGTAGCATGTCTTAACTGTATATACTCCATCATCTATATAATTCCAGTCCATACAGTCTCGACTTTTTGTTAAGCGCAATTTCAACTTCAAAATGTCATGAACATCATCATCATCATGTATCCATTCAAATAGCCTTGTTCTATTCCACGAGTTATCACTGGAATTTAGAAGCTCTTTCACATGACTATTAATATTGACTACATCATTTTTAGGTCTTGGAATTTGCAATGGATTAGAAGGAATCCACTTGTCCTTCCAGATTTTAATGGATTCTTCATCGCCGATTAAGTAACTCATTCCATTTTCAGAAGATTGATACCATGTAAAAGTGATTTCCATCCAAAAGATGCTTGAGAACCTTCTTTGGCATGTAAGACATAACTATTTATGAAGTATCTATGTTTAAGAGTTCTTGCTACAAGACTGTTCGGATATTGTAGTAATCTCCAAATATGCCGAGCTAGTAATGCATCATTAAATTTATCAATATCTCTAAATCCCAATCCACCATCACATTTGGGGATACACAATCTTTTCCAATTCGTCCAATGCATTGCTGATGAATTCTCTCTGTTCTTGGCCCACCAGAACTTAACAACAATCTTTTTAATATCGACACATATGCATTTTGGTAATTTAAAACAACTCATTGCATATAAAGGCATTGATAGGCCAATTGATTTTAACAAAATATCCTTCCCTGCATTTGTTAAAAATTTCGATTGCCAAGAAGATGTGCGTTGCTTCAATCTATCCAGAATGTATTTTGCTCCGAAAAATTCGGGTAATCCCAAGTATTTAGCACAACCATCATCTCTGTAAATTTGAAATATACACCTCATACGTTGTCTATGTGTTTCACCAATTCCATGACCAAAATGAATACTTGATTTCTCTTTGTTAATCATCTGTCCATAAGCAAATTCATATTGATGAAATATGTTTACCAATCGTCTAGCCGAGGAGGTTTCTGCTTTACAGAAAAATAAAGCATCGTCAGCAAAGGAGAGATGGCTTATTTCTGGTCCTGAATAACTGATTTTAATTCCCAGTATTGTTTCTGACTAATTGCTCTGTGAATCATATGACTCAATACTTCTGAACATAATAAAAAAAAATACGGAGAGAAGGGATCTCCATGTCTTAATCCACGTTCCGGAGTGATATGACCTTGAGCTTCACCATTGATTAAAACAGAAAATGAAGGGATTTTCACACACAACATGATCTAGTGTATCCAAATAGGTGAAAACCCCATTCTTTTCATACTTTCTTCCAAAAAATCCCACTCAATTCTGTCATAGGCTTTAGAAACATATGTTTTGATTGTCATATACTCCTTAGAACAACGTTTCCGCACTCTTAGAGAATCAAAAAATTCATGAGATATTAACACATTATCAGAAACTTGCCTTGAGGGTATAAATGCACTATGTTCTTTTGATATTATATGATTCAAGTATTTCTTCAATATATTGACAAGGATTTTAGAAATAATTTTGTAGCTTACGTTACAGAGTGAAATTGGTAGAAAATCTGATATTTGTGATGGTGATTGAGTCTTTAGTACGAGACATATGTGGGTATGGTTCCAACCCGAGTCCAAAATATTAAACTCAAAGAACTTCTGAATTTCTGAATGCACCTCCTCTTTAATTTGATCCCAAAAAGTTGATAAAACGATGCAGTGTATCCATCGGGTCCAGGCGCTTTTGTAGCTCCAATAGATAATACTGCGTTTTGTATTTCAGCCATTGAAACTGATTGAGTTAAATCATTATTCATCAGAGGCGTTACTGTATGTGGAAAATCTTGAAAAAATTCTTGAAAGTTATAAGCTTCTGTATGTGAGGACTTGAATAGCTCATGAAATAATCAGCAGTCAGTATAGATAGTTCATTGCTTCCTCTCCTTACGTTGCCATTCGCATCCCATAACAAATGTATTCTGTTTCTGGCCACTCGTTTTTTAGCTGAATTAAAGAAGAATCGCGTATTTTTATCACCACATATTAACCATTAATTTCAACTTTTTATTTTTCAGAAGATCTCCTCTTGGGTGTAAGCATTATTCAAGGAACACCGGTACTGATGTATAATTGTTGAATCCCTGCCATTTTTGATAGTCTCACTCAATTTGTAACTAAACAGATTAATACACTCTTTTGAATTAGTTTTGTTTTTTCGTTTCCATTTTGAAATCACTGTACGACATGATGCTAACCAAAAACAGAGATTGGTATCCGGCGGTTTCGATTTCCAACAATCAATCACTGTATCATTGAAATCAGCTTGATTAAAACAACGACTATCAAATTTAAATTTCTGGTTTTGATAAGTAGATGATGTTAAAAATCTGGTTAGAACAGGGTGATGATCGGATACTCCAATATCTAAAAACTCGGCAAAAGCTTCATCATATAATTGTAACTAGGCTGGATTAATTATGGTCTTATCAAGACAGCATTGTATATGTTGATGATATCTAGTCCCCATCCATGAGAAAGGATCACCTATCGCCTTAAGATCAGTAAAGTTACAGACCCTGTACAGCTCTTTAAAATCAGCAAATGTTCTATCATCTCTGATTCTTCCACCTTGTTTCTCTAAAAAAAAATTCGAGTAGTACTTGATTTTATATTACTATATTTTTTAGTAAGTTTGATAATATTTCATTGAAGTCCCCAATTCTAATCCATGGTTCTACTTTATTTTTGGCAATGTCTTTTAATGTATTTCATGTTAAATGTCTTAATTCTGTTTTGGATTTTCATAAACACCCGACAAGTAAAACTTAGAACCATTGCATTCAACCAAACAATCTACAAAATTGGGACAAAAGCTTAAAATTGAAACTGAAATGGTTTGTCTCCACATGAGTACCAAACCCCACTTAAACCTACAAGATCAACAATTTTGAAATTCTTAAATCCTAATTCAGAAACTACATTAAAGACATAATGAGAAGGTTGTTTTGTTTCCATGAGGAAAATGATATCCGGGAGAAACTTCTTGTTTAACTCCTTTAGATGTAGAATCGCTAGGTCATTTCTCAAGTCTCGAGAGTTCCAACTTAGTGTCCTCATTGAATATGTGGTGGTACCAGGCCCACTGCGTCTCTGCATTGATTATCTTCAACTGAGTCTGTGACAGTATCTATACCCGAACTATTACTCGGTCTAGCTTCCTCATCATGCTTTCTCTTACGGTTTAAGACCTGCGTTATATCCATTGGATCTGTTGTTTCTTCAGCCATGTCTTGTATTTGGTTTTGCTTATCAGCATTTGACATTGGAGAGTACACTTGCTGAGAAACATATTCTTCATCACTTATCTCTTGTATGATAACCCCACGATTTGGTGAAATCTCTTGAAACCCATTCTGATCAGGTTCTTCATGATCTTCATTCACATCATTATCATCATTAGGCTGATCTGGTTCACCATTTGGTATGAGGCAGTGTCCAGTATCATGTGTCATTAAGCCACAAACTGCACAAAACCCCGTAAGTCGTTTATATCGAAATTGAATTAGGGTGTTTACACCTGGAAATAATTGAAAATTCTTTTGGAACTTGAGGGGATTATTAACGTTCTAGTTAATGCACACACGAGCATAATCCATGCGAGTATCATATTCAGGATCATATTCGACTTCCATTACATGACCCAGAGCTTCTGCTATGTGTGTAATGACACCTTTGTTGAGATACTGAATGGGTATCTCTTTGATTTGAATCCAGAAGGGGATGAAGTTTAGAGTATTCATATCAAATCTCGGAAACCACCTCTACATCACTAACATTCGTTCCGAGAATGCCCATGGTCCTCTACGAATCACCATCTCCATGATCTCCTCAGAAGATAAGACAAACTGAAAACGCCGTCTTTCAATAATACAACCCCTCACAGCTCCAACTTGTCCCCAAGAGCTTGGTAGATTCACAATTATGGATCGAAGATTTTGTTTGCTCGGGATAAGTGAGCGTCCAATGATGCAGAATCGATTTTCCATTACGGCTTGGCTTACCACTTCCATTGGTAACATGACTGGATGATTATTTACACCCAAATCAACTCTTTGGAGAGCCTTGTGTATATTCTCAGCCGTTGTTTTTAGCGTAGGAGAGAAAAAGGAAAATTTGTGATTTGAAAGAGAGATGAATGTAATCGCAATGAGTAATTGGTTATATATCTGATGTAATTTTCCAAATAATTGTTTTTCACATAGTGGAGATTGAAACTCTATGGCAATACACTGGAATTGGATATAATATTCCTGGAGTAACTGACCCACTCCGTAATAGATCATCGAAATCCTTCCCAAAAAATTGAAAAAAATCGGGTAAAAAACCGGCGGTTGATCACAGGAAAAATCGCGTAAAAAATCGCCAACATTATTTTTATTTTAAAGTTAGAATCTTTTTAGGGGATAACCTGTATATTTCTTTATATATATTTATAAGAGAAAATATCTTAGAAACAATTTAACGGACTCGTACAATAATTTTCTCGATCCGAGTCATCATTTTCGCTCACTTTTTTTCCCAATACCTTTCTTCTTTTCTCTCACGAATTTTCCAACTCTCACGTAAGATCTCTCATCTTGTTTGCCTTCTTCTTCTCCCTCTCTCTCGCGCTCGATTTTCGTATATGAATGTCGGAGGAAAACACACGCACCCGATTTCAATTTTGTTCCTATGTTTCCCGATCTGGAATTCCAGCGATCTGCAATAGATTAACCACGATTGATTTCAATGTTATTAGTTCTCCTGTTTGATAGATTTCCTTTCCAATTGCTTTTGAAAATGTATTATTGAAAGGTTCATAATTCTAATAGCCGTATTTGTTAGCTACCAACGAAGTTACATTTCGATTGTTTATGTTCTAATGTTTGAATTTCAATTATCTTGAATAATATCACCATCAGTTTGATTGTTGCAGAGATTAAGGAAGAAAGGGATGATTGGATCGTGATTTTGAAATTGGGACATTGTGTGTTGATGTTAAAATGTGGGTGCCTACTTTGAGTTCAAGCTCAAGCTCAAGTGAGGAGAGGGAAGAGATCAGTGAAGGCGCCACGCTTACACCGGTTTATCTCAATGTGTATGATCTTACACCTGTGAACAATTATCTCTATTGGTTTGGGATTGGCATTTACCATTCTGGAATAGAGGGTATGTATTTACTCTCTTGCTCTTTGTATTCTTATCTGTTCTTGACTTTATTGGTACTACAAAAGCTCTGTATATCCTGTAAACTCATAGAACATTGTCTACTTAAGTAAGCATTTGAAGAGGAATAATGTTTTAGGTAACTTCTGCTTTAATGATTAGGTGTCAATGTTATGCTGTTCGAGAAAGAAATGTTATGTAGATGTAGAGTTATCTGAGATTCAGTACCAAGAAAAGTGTAGAACTCTATTCCATTACTGGCATTTACCATTCTAGAATAGAGGGTATGTTTATTCTCTTGGTCTTTATACTATTATCTGTTTTATAACTTTATTGGTACTGCAAAACCCATTTTGAAGAGTCTGTATATCCTGTAAACTCATAGAACATTGTCTACTTGAGTAAGCATTTAAAGAGGAATATCAAAAGTAGCAATCTTAATGTTTTAAGCAACTTATGTTCTAATGATTAGGCGTCAATGCTAAGCTGTGTTCGAAAAGGAATGCTTTGTAAATGTAGGCTTATCTGAGATGCAGGACCAAAAAAAGTGGAGAACTTTGAGGAATTGCTATGTTTATGTTAATATTTGCCTAAGCTTAAGCAACTCTATTGTTCATTGCTCTCATTTAACACAATTGTTGGACTTCAATGTAGCTCATGGTTTGGAATATTGCTATGGAGCTCATGAGTATCCAACAAGTGGTGTATATGAAGTAGAACCTAAAAGCTGTCCAGGGTTCATCTTTAGAAGATCGGTTTTATTAGGGACTAATAGCATGTCCCGTTCAGATTTCCGGTCATACATGGAGAAGCTTTCAAGAAAATATCATGGGGACACTTACCATTTGATTGCCAAAAACTGTAACCATTTCACAGAAGAAGTATGCGTGCAACTTACAGGAAAACCTATTCCAGGATGGATTAATCGGCTAGCTAGAGTAGGTAAAAGATACAAAACCTTTTAATGTGTTATATTACAGCTTAGTTCTACTAAACAAAAATCAATGCCGTCATGGTTTTCTTTTCGAGTTTCTAGGTTCGTTCTGTAATTGTCTTCTACCAGAAAACATTCAGCTTACAGCTGTTAGTGCTCTTCCTGAACACCTTGAATTCTCTGGTAAGTGAACAGTAGTAGAAAGAATCCAAAACTCTTTTTTGATCAAAACCAAATCATGATCTTGGCTTCTTATTTAGATGAGGAATCAAACTCAGAGGCATCTTCTGTGTCAGATGAAGAAGGATCAGAGCAACATCTCATAAATGCAGGAGATAGAGAGATTGTGTATCTACAAAACAAACCAGTGCGACTTACCAGAGAAGAGATCTCTTGAGAAACCAATTAGCAATGACTTCCTCCTGAAGCAACCAAACCAATCATCAGAACTTGCAGGTTGTAACACAGTGAAGCCATGGAAAGCAAAAAGAGTAAGTGATATGTAGTAAATAGTAATACTGTGTTTGTTCTATGGGGGAATTTGATTTTGATATTTTTCTTATCTTAGGAATGTATAAACGTACTTGGATTTGTTAAAATCAGACTACCTTTTTGTAGTAGAACTTGGAAGATGAATTGTTATAATGAAAGCTAATAATGTTTGGAGATGATTTCGTATATATGTTTTTATAGGTTAGACCAATAGAGAAATAAGGGAAGTTTAGTTAGTCTCTGAAACGTAATTGTGAGTTTATATCATAGGAATTGATTATGGATCGGAAACAAAAATCAATAGCTAAACAAATTAGTATGATAAATTTTGAAACAACTTATAGTGGAAAAAAGGAGAAAAGAAATGTCAAACATCTCTTCTTTTAAAATATGTTTTGTGAAAACTGAAACCTATAATCTTCTCCAGACAAGGCTATATAGGAAGAGTGGAATGCTTCTGTTTCAAATTCTGTTTTCAAAACATGTATATTATACTTCAACGATGTTTTAGAATTTAGTTTTGTATCTAAAATGATGATGTTTTAGGTAAAACTACTTAAAAGGAAGACATAAAGTAAAGTAAAAGTTGATTTCCTTAATCTACGTAAAAACTCTAAAACATCATTTTTTCAGGAACCGAGAGAGTAAATAATACAATTTAAATTAGTAATCAAAGATTTTTAAGTTCACCTAAACTAATTATTAATATATTCTATTATTTAGTTGCTATTAATGAGACATGTTGAAGTTCACCTAAAATAATTAATAACCCTTCCTTGTCATGTATTACAATTATGATTTTAAGGAGATTTTAAAATAAACCACATTTTTAGTTCATATTCCCATCATTCTAAAAATCATAAAATACCAAAAATTTAAAATAGCTTAAAATTTTTAAATTTTTAAATCCTATTTTTTTTAAAAAATTCAACTTTTTTTTGGTTTGTGGTATTTTTAGGAAAAAGATAACATTTTAATGAAATTTTGGGAACAATAGGGAGTATGATATTCTTGGAATAATTTTTTTTTATTCATAGTATTTTGTGAAATTACTCTATATTCCATCTGTTTTATTTTATTTGTTGTGTAAGATAAATGCACACATATTAAAAAATCACTAATATTCATATATCACACTAATTAAAGAATCACTAATCTTGTTTATTTCATCGTTACGTAAAACCAATAGAAAACATGATACATAATATAAATAGTCACAAATATCAAATACAATTTCTTTTATGTATAGAAAGTTGAAAACAACAATTATTTTGAAACATTTTTTAAAAAACTACATTTAATTTAAAACGGAGGAAGTATTATTTTTTTCTATGAATTTTCTTTTTAAATGGTTTAAAACCCATCATTAATTTATATCAGTAGATATCATTCCCTACATAGTTATATACCATAATACCAATACCAAACACTGGCCCTGAGTATTAAATTCTCTTCAATTTATGATTAATGCACCCAAAAAAAGTTAGATCATTCTGTACTAAATTTGATATTATTGGCTTATTGGTTCTTGCTTTTCTGAATTCCCATTGGGTGTGTTAAAAGAAAAAAAAATAAAACTTATACTCTTTCTCTGATTTTGTTAAATGGAGAAGAGTTTTAAGCAATCTGCTCTTCTTGTGACCTTCTCCTTCTTCTTCTTCTTCATTCCAAAATCACTCTCTGTTCCATTCATTATGTTCCATGGTAATCAACAATCCATCTTCTTCCTCATCTTTTCTTGAATCAATAAAGAAACTAACAGATTTAACTGAAACAGGTGTTCATGATCAATGCTCCAATAGTGGAGTAAGCAGCTTCACACAGCTTCTTAGAAACCTCTCAAACACTCATGGATCTTGCTTGTACCTACACTAAAACTCTTTCATCTTAATCTTGCTCAGGGTCGGCCCTGAAATTTTTGAGGCTTGAAATAAATAAAAAATTGAGACCAATATTTCATCTATTCGTTCTTTTGCTATAATTTATTTTAAAACAAACATATATATAGAATTTTAAAATTTGGGTTTACAAAATATGTGTAAAAGCTTGTAAAATATGGAGGTTCGAAATCAATGCTTCATTCGGTTTTACCCAGGATTGGCCATGATCTATCTTAAGTGTTTATTCACTGTCTCAATCTTGTGTAATCTTGTAGAGAAATAGGAAATGGAGTGAAAGATTCTGAGTCTATGCCACTTACTCAACAAGCAAGTGTAGCTTGTGAGAAAGTTAAGAAAATGAAAGAACTAAGTCAAGGTTATAACATTGTTGCACAATCTCAAGGAAACTTAGTTGCTAGAGGTTTAATCGAGTTCTGCGAAAATGCTCCTCCAGTCTTTAACTATATATCTTTAGGAGGTCCTCATGCTGGTATCCTCAAAATCCCTCAGTGTAATGTAAGTTCTCTTTCTGTTTTTGATTTTTGTCTCTTGTGTCTTAATCACAATTACAATAATAACAATGAGTTTCTTTGTTTTAATAGTCTCCAGGTTGTGAGTTGCTGACAACAGAAAGCTACACTGACTATGTTCAAGTACACTTTCTCTATTCTTCTTCTTTTGATTCTCTAATCACTATATAGAATATTAAACTATGCTTAATAATAATTCTGATGACTTTGCAGGATCATATTGCTCCTAGTGAATATATCAAAATCCCTACCGTAAACTCTTAATCCTTCTCTTTCTATCTTTCGTTTTTCAAGATTATGTGTTTTCAACTCATAACTAATTGGTAATGAGTGGGTTGCCTCGTATCTTTATATTAGTGTTTTTGTCCTTTTATATTTTCAATGCGGGATATTTTTTCTACTACATTCCTTCGAAATAACTACTTTTTATTCATTAAATCTCGATTTGGTTTAGACAAGACTAGTGAAACATATTTTGGATCAAACAGCAAATCGGGCTGGATTCTGATACTATGTCAGAATTATGTGTTTCCTAACTCAAAATCAATTAACAATACCATGTCAAATGTTCATGAATACATCAAAGAAAAATTAAATTACATAATATGAGTCGTCATGAGAGGATGTAATCTTTGAGTTCAAAACCTCATACTTATGAAAAATGTTATTATATGGTTTTCAGGATATAAAAAATTATTTGGAACACTCAAAGTATCTACCAAAGCTTAACAACGAGAGACCTAATGAGAGGAGAACTCAACTTTTAAAGACCGGTTCACAAGTCTGCACAACTTGGTCCTTGTCATGGTGACTATAAACCAATGATCCTTAAAATTTCACATAAATCTTGGGAACAATATTTTTGATTAGCTCACTAATTACGTTTTCTTTCATTTGTTTATATATAAACAGTTCGAGGATGATACAGTAGTGTTTCCTAAAGAAAGTTCTTGGTTTGGATATTACCCTGTTGGAGCCTTAACACCTCTTTTGTCTCCTCAACAAGTGAACTCACTCTTAATAATCATCTCGATTTTTCATTTCTTTTTTCTAGGGGTGGCATTTAAATCGAACCAAATCGAATTTAGTTTGGTTTATTCGATTATTTCGATTCAGTTCAGCAATTTTTTTTATTATTTTAGTTTGGTTTTCGGTTCACTTCGGCAACAATTTTATTTTATACTAAATTAACGAACCAAATCAAACTTGCTAAAACTAACCGACAATTAAGATTATCAAACCGGAAAAACTGAACTGTAAAAACAAAACCGAATAACCGAATGCCAAACCGAACCGAACTTTTGTTTGGTTTAACATGGCAAAAAAAACCCGAAAATCGAGTAAACCGAATGTCCACCCCTACTTTTTCTCATCATCAACCATTTAATTTGTGTCTAACTAGTGACATATTCTTCTCCTAGACAAAGCTCTACATTGAGGATTGGATTGGTCTAAAAACTTTGGATGTTGCTGGAAAAGTGAAGTTTGTTAGTGTCCCTGGAGAGCACCTCATCATGGCTCAAGATGATGTTGTGAAATACGTTGTGCCTTATCTCCAGAACCAACCGATGTTTTCTTCTAAGATCGGACTCAATCGTAAGACAATGTAACATTATTGTAATAATAAGGGCCTCATTGTTATGTTCTCTCTGATAAAGATCTATATATAGTGAATAAGTATGCTTCATCATGTGTATCAGAGATTTGTCCGTTGTAATCGAAATAAGTTTCATCTTGTATAAAAGTATTGTAATACTATAAAAGTATTGTATTATTGAAATTGAGATACATCAGTATATATATAGACTTGGGAGAATTAGTAATAAATACAAATTGATAAATACAGTTGATCAAATCACATAATGTGATTGTAAGAATATATTGTGAATATTGTGTTTTCTTCTATACGCCCCCTCAAGATGACGGTGCCGAAGTAACACCAATCTTGGTGCATTGATAAGTGAACGGAGTGGCGTAAGAGGTTTGGTTAGACCATCGGCAAGTTGATCTTTTGGCCGAGACATGAACAACCCGAAGTTTCCCAGCAGTGATTTGGTTCCGAATAAAATGATAATCTAACACCAAATGTTTTATTCGGGAATGGAAAACCGGGTTGGCACATAAGTATAAGTAAGTGGCACCCACATTATCAAAGTAAATAACCGGAGTCGCCGAGAGTTAAAAGCTAATTCCGTTAATAAGGACACAATCCAACGTACCTATGTAAATGTGTTAGCAACTGAGCGATACTCAGCTTCGGTGGAGGATCGAGAGACTCCTTTTTGCTTTTTAGAAGACCAAGAAATGGGATGCTTGCCAAGATACACGACATAAGCATTGGTGGAGACAAAACTATTAGGATCATCGGCCCAATCAGCATCGGAAAATGCGTGTAAAGATGGCTGTTATGAATACTATAAAAAATGTCATGAGCAGAGGTGTCAAGAATATACCGAAGCCGACGTTTATCAGCCTGCCAATGATCTGTCCTTGGGCAATTCATATATTGAGATAACATGTTTACTGCAAAGCTGATATTAGGTCTTGTAAAAGCAAGATATGGAAGACTACCTAAGGTAGAACGATACTCAGACGGATCAGACAGAGGAGGAAAAGATTTAAGGGTGAGTTTCTGATGCACAGCCATAGGCGTTTTGACAAGCTTGGCGTCTAACATCTGTAACCGAGACAAGAGATCAAGTATGTAACACCGTTGTGTGAGATACAAACATGATTTTGTCCGATGTGCTTCAATGCCAAGGAAGAGGTGTAGATCAGCCGGATCTTTAATCGAAAATCGCGAGGCAAGCAAATGAAGTACTTCGTTTAATAAGGCATAATCATTTCCAATGAAGATGATGTCATCCACGTATATTAACATGTAAAGCACCCGGTTATCACGTTGCAGAATGAACAATGATGCATCTGCAAAAGAGTTAACAAAACCATACTGAAGCAGAAAAGTACTTAATTCTTTGTACTATGTCTGAGGAGTCTGCTTTAGGCCGTAAAAAGCTTTGTGTAAAAGACATACATGTTGAGGATGATCTCGATCAATAAAACCTGAAGGCTGAGAGATGTACACTTTGTCAGACAAAGACCCTTGCAAGAACGCATTGTTGACATCAACTTGCTTAATCGGCCAACCATTACTCACAAAAATATTTAGTACTAGACGGATTGTCGTTGCTTTAATCACCGGGCTGAAAGTTTTTGAAAAATTACGCCCAGGCTCTTGGGAATAACCTTTAGCAACGAGCCAGACTTTGTACCGAGAGACATAACCATCAGGAGCATACTTCACTGTAAAGATCCAACGAGTGTCTATGAAATTTTGATTAGGTGCAGGTGGTACTAGGGAATATGTGACGTTCTTCACAAGAGAATTAAACTCTTCGTTCATCGCTTTTCTCCAATTTTCATCAGTAAGAGCTTGTTGAGGAGTTGTCGGGATTTTGAATGGCGATTGCTTTGTTGTCACTAAGAAGCCATATTTGCGATTGGGCTTGGTAATACCCAGCTTCAATCGCATCTGCCTTCGATGTTGATTCAGCAGAGGAGCTGGTTGAGGTGTACTTGGAGAGATGGCAGGTGATGGAGATCCGACCACAGGTAGAGGCAAAAAAGATTCATCGCGTAAAGTGGATGATATTGGGCTAGGCCCATCTGAAGATAACAAATTAGGATTGACCTGGGCCTGATGGGCTGGATCACCTGAAAAATTGGAGGCTTGTTGGACAGATACGGAGCTTGCAACATCAATAAACGAAGGGAAAAGATTTGTATAATCTACCTGATGTGATAATGTATCACGATGAAGACCACCGATCTCTGTGTCAGGTGAAGATTCTGATCGGCGAGTTGTGGATGCAGAAGGTTGGGTGAGTGAGCGCCTAACCGGAGAAACAGAGGTGAACTGAGGGAACCATTTTGAAGAAGAAGAATATTTAGAAACAAAGGAGAAAATATCGCTATAAGGGAAGGAAATTTCGTCAAACCGGACATGACGAGAGATGAAAAGACGATTGGATTTAGGGTCCAGACAAAGGTACGCACTCTGTGTTAGTGAGTAAGCAAGGAACACACACATCGTAGACCTAGGTTCCAATTTGTGTGAGCGATATGGCTTCAGTTTCAAGTTCTATTTCCAAAAAAATGTATATTATAGATAATAGAATCTAAATGGGTTGACTGAAAGAAGAAGAAAGAACCTTTAAAGATTGAAACTTTTTGTATTATTATTTAAAAACAAACGATTGCAGCTTTGGATCTTATATAGTGATCCTACATTGCACACTCTCAAAACTCTAATGACACTTGTCACTTACTCTCTGGATTTTGCAATCCCAATACAGAAAGGCTGTTTTCGGTTGTTATCAAATTCTGATTTTTTTGCAAAACATCCTTCTGCCATTGTTTGTTTTTGTGTTGTAGCTCTTTTTGATCTTTAACGGTCAATTCTTGTTTTGTTTGAGACATTAATTTTTTCTTTTGGTTTTGGGCTTTCTTGATGGGATGAGATCCACTTTGATTTGTATTAAAATCAGAACGTTTTGATTGATTCAGTGTGTTTGAAGCAAAATTTGCATTTGCTTTAGCTTTGTCATTAACACTCCCCCTCAAACTTGGTGTAGGTGGTGTAGTTACACCAAAGCCTTCATTGGTAGAGCATAGAGGAGAGCATTATGCTCCATGCTCATCCAATCACATATACTTAAAAAAGCATTTAGGTGAGCATTTAACATATGCTAATGCTCCTAAATGCTCCTCACCTCTATGCTCTTAAAAGAAGCATTTCCTAGAGTATTGAGCATTAAAATATTATAAAACTATTAAAATCAAAATCAAAAATTATTTTATCTGTTGAAAACCTCAAAAATATATTTATATTCATTATAAATTACTATTTAAAATTATTTTTTATTTTATTAAATTTTAAGATTTATTAAATAATTATTTAAATATCAAAATAAAACCATATTATTATAATTTTAAATTACCTATTTATTATAAATTTATTTTTTCATTTTATAAAATTATAAGATAAATAATTATATATGGAAAAATTTATGAAATAAA